>JAQLOM010000014.1:9487186-9497659 GCA_030068315.1 Chrysichthys thysi
ATTTTTTTTCCCTTGCACTCAGTGAGTGAAGCCACTTCGGAATCAGCTAGTATTATAATATAATTCATATGAAACCTGGCCAACTTCCAAACTGACGCCAAAAAAAAAAGAAAAATCCGGCAACGGTTCCAAAGCACCCAATCTGGAGCAACCTGGCAACCCTGGCACTCCAGTACACTGGTCTCCTCTCTCTGGCTCTTGTCACAAGGACTCTTTCCTCAGCCCACTCAACCTTCTGCCCAGGGCTGTGAATTCCCCTCCAAAGCACAGCCATCTTTCTCTTTTTCTCACCTCCTCATAGATGTGAGATCATTTTGCTCTAAGTTTCACTGAGTGTGTATTTATTATAATATTGTGTTTGTAATTTATAATTCTACACTGCTCCTTCCTTAATGAAGACACTTGCAACTTTTTATGAAAATGTCAGAGTAGATGGCTAGGTCATCCTCTCCTTTAGATTGCGAGGTCTCAAAGTAAAATTAAGTGCTTTTCTAAAACGCATTTAAAATATTAAAACAACACCTCTATCTATCCTCGTGTTGTATATCACCCTATTAGATTATATGTGTAATCCCTGAAAGGTAGAGGTCACCAGTAAACCCTGAACCATGGACCATATCATAAACATGTGACTGTCTAATGCCCGGGTAAAACCACTAAAGAACAAAACGTTTTCCTAATCCACGGACCCCCTTGTAACTGTAGCACAGATTCCATAATTGCACATTTCTTAACTTTTCATCTACTATTCACCCCAAATTAAGTACACTGTATTAAAAAGCTAGGAAATATCCCACATCATATTACCTTTTCCTACTGCAATTAAATTTACATTTGATCGTCTTTATTCATCTTCTGCTATTTAATCCTGTTCAGGGTCATGGGGGGAAGCTGGTACCAGTCCCCGCTGATTTCGGGCGAGAGAGGTGGGGTACACCCTGGGCAGGTCTCCAATCCACCGCAGGGTGACACACAGAAACAGACCACCGTTCACACTCACATTCACACCTACGGGCAATTTAGAGTAGCCCATTAGCCTAATCCCCTCTGTGTATGTCTTTGGACTGTGGGAGAAACTGGCATGCCCGGAGGAAACCCACATGGACACGGGGAGACCATGCAAACTCCACACAGAAAGGAACCCAGGTTGACCCCTGGATTGAACTCAGGACTTTTTTTGCTGTGACGCGACAGTGCTAAGCACTTAGCCACTGTGCCACCCACATTTGATCATACCAATTTAATTTAACAAGCCAATGAGGCTTAGAAATATGAAAACTATAACTATGCTGCATAGTGGTTGACAGAGATCTTAACCACTGATACCTTATTTACACCCAAAATCCCCAAACCTAACATTGTGTAAGCTGTAGAGTAGAAGCCATCATTAACCAACAGGGGGCAGCATGTTCTCAGACTGAAAAACAAGCTTGCTGTCTGAGATTTTCCTTCTCAAGGCATTTATTAGAGAGCAAGTTCTGTCACAACCATGTGACCATGCTCCTGTATTATGCAATCTCTCTACTAGTGAGCCAGAACTGGTAACCTGATTCTACAAATATGAATACTGCTTCCGCTTTTGAGGGGTGATGCTCCTAGATGTGGGACAGGCCTGACTTATGGACTAGATGTTCAAGTAAAATAAAAACCTACTGCCTTTTGGCTTTATGTGAATAACAAATAGGTTACTGGTTGCCAAATGTACAATATATACAACTGATTTATATATAAATACATCATATACAGACTGAGGGGGCGGGAGTGGGTGGTAGTTTTGGGTATACAGGTTCCTAGACCGGGGGCTCTAGATGCAAATTCCTGCAGCTGTACATACAAAACTAAGTATTAAATATTAAAAACAAGAAAAATCAAGGTAGTGTTCAATACAACAATAGTACATGAAATTTTCCCAGTTAACAATTATTAGCTTGTCTGTTGTAGTTGGGTTCTTGCTTTACATTGTTGACCCATAATTTAAGAACCACTGCTTTAAACAATTTGAACCTTTTCCTTTTGATCAGCAAAATATTATATAGAGTGGCCTACAGATATATTGCAATGGCTATATAAATGTTCTGCACCTGAAACTGTAGTTTAAATATAAAAAAAATACTATCTAAAATCATCCTCTGGCAAACTCTGAGCACTTCTTTTACAGAATGTTACAAGAACGTTCGCAAAACACCATACTGTGGGTTAAAAAAAAAAATCCCCTAAATGAAACCTTTGGAGAACTTCAAGGACTTCCCATAAAAGACCATAGCAGGAATGCTCTCAGGGTGCTACTTTGCACTTACAGAGAATAATACCTGAAAGCAACCTTTGGGGAAATTCGAGAACTTCTCCTAAAAGGATGTTACAGGAACATTTGGTTTGTGGTCACAAATAAATAAATAAATAAATAAAAATACTTTCAAACAACCTTTTTGAACTTTGAGTATGTCAAGTTACAGAACGTTCCTAGAATGTTAGTTTGTGGTTACAAAAATGGTCCATAACACCAACCTTTGGCAAATACTCCCTGTCAGTCATATAACCATAACCGTAACCACACATAACGTTCCCAGAATGTTTAAGATGGTGCTGAAAAACCCAAACCAAAACAAACAACAAAAAAAAAATCCCCAGACCAAACCAAACCAGACCAAAAACCCAAAGAGGAACCAAATACTAAAACCTTTTGTGTGTTCACTCGGTTGCAGTAATGCCTTTGAGCCAGATCTCATGTCATGGTGGTGACCACATAGATCCATGGTTCTCAATATGGGGTCTGAAATGGATATCCAAGCAGTCCCTGATTACATTTCTTTCTTTCATTCTTTCACATGAAATGCTTTACTATTAACTAGTATTATCCTAGTAGTAAGCTGATTTGCCAGGTGACTTGAAATGAATGGCATTGTTCGTCTTCTAATGCTTAATCCTGTTCAGCGTCGTGGGGGTGAAGCGGGATCCAGTCCCAGCTGACTTCAGGCGAGAGGCTGGGGGCAGGTCACCAATCCACCACAGGACAGCACACAGAGACAGACCACCATTCACACACACATTCACACCTACAAGCAATTTAGAGTCGCCAATCAGCCTAATCCCTTCTGTGCACGTCTTCGGACTGCAGGAGGAAACCCGAGTACCCGGAGGAAACCCGCACGGGCACGGGGAGAACGTGCAAACTCCACACAGAAAGGTGCCCAGGTCGACCCCGAGGAATCAAACCCAGGACTTTTTTGCTGTGAGGCGTCTGTGCTAACCACCACACCCACCATGAATAGGACTGAATGATTGGAGATCATCTAAAGTAGCTAAAAACAAGTCAAAGTGATGTTAACTTTAATCTACCAGGCAATCCCAGTAAACCCAGGAAGTCTTGAAATAAACAGAGTGTAAAGTGTAGGAATGAAGAGCTCTGAGGGCTTTTATGAATGGATATGAAGGTGCACAGTTCTCCCAGGGTTCCTCTACATTAACCCTGTCCTGTGACCATGTCCTAGTGGGGTTTGGGAGCTAAGTTACTCCGGACACCGTGCATATGGCTGCAACCATAACAAAACAACAACAATAAGAAGAAGAAGCAGAAGTTAGACAAGCCCTGAAACAGGAGTGCTTTGACGCCTCATCTGTTCATTCACTTTGTTGTTCAACCAAATTTCTTCCTCAACCAAAGAGGGAAAGAAAGGAAAGGAACGCAAAGCCCCCACAGAGGCTCTGCTCGGGCAGACGGTCAGCCTCGGCGTCCCATCACAAACCGGAGAGTGCGCTCACACACCAATCATGACAACAGCACGTCGCGCGCACGCACACTGGAGTTTGGTTGGCGCGTGCTGAGCAACAACAAAACCTCCCACTTGACTCCGTCCCCGAGTTACGGAGTTGAGGCGAGGCGCGAGCGGAAAGCCGGGATATGGTCGAAATAACCGGCGGTCGTCGCCAAACTCGGCTCAAGCCGCGGGTCTGGACTTTGTAATGTCGACTTTATGAGGCGAGCGGTCCTTCTAAAAGGGCATTTTCTCTGAGGCGGGCGGAGCACCGAGCCGGCTAGCAGGCTAACTAGCTAGGCGCTAACTCCGAAAGGGGAAGTGGGGAGGCGTTTTCTCCTCTCCGGGCTAACGTTACTTAGCTTGACCTAGCCTTAGTGCCCACACACCCACTTGAGTGTTGTGAAAACCAAGCTGAGCATTTTTGTTTGCGTGTTTGTTCCGGATATAACGTACTGACCCGTGAGTTTTGCTATGCGCGAGGTCTGACATTAACCCGTGGGTGGGTGGGTGTGTGTTACTGTTAGTGTTACTAGCTGGCTAGCAATCCGCTCGTGGAGTCTTAATTAGCGTAAGCAGCGTAAAGAGCGGCACGGCGGCGGCGTGAGTCACGCTAAAAGCGTAGCCGACGGTCGGTGGGATTGAGGCGCTGGAGGAAGTGGACCATGGTGTTCAAGTGACTTTTCTCACACAGGACCAGAAGGAAAAGGGCGGAGATGAGCAGATAGAAGCGGGGAACTGTTGGGTTTTCGTTCGGGGAGGACTATTAGCGAGGTAGAAACAAGAATGAAGAAGTTTTCGCGCATGCCGAGGTCGGAGAGCGGAGGACTGGGAGGTGGTTCGGGCTCCGGTTCCGGTAGCGGAGGCAGCAACTTCATCGGGAGAGTGTTCTCTATCGGGAGATACCAGGTCACGGTGGACGAGCTCATTGCGGAAGGTAAGGAGGGGGCACGGACTTAGTGTTGTCTCCCCGTACACTTTGATACGCAGCATGTTTTAAAGGTTATGGTTTTCCACCTAATCCTGCATTAATATTTAATTAGCGTTGAAAGTAGTTTCGCCTAAAGCTCTTCAAACATCTGCTTTTTTTTTTTTTTTTTATCCGAACCACCCCTGTAGCCCGAGGTGTACCGGGTTCCTGCTCCTTGTGCTCCTCCACCTGCCAGCTCGTTTTATTAGCTTGACTGTGATCTTAATCCTCTTTGACAGCTCCTTTCTTGACATCTCTGTATGTTTATTTGATAACGTCCCTAACTTGGAATAAAGATGGCTCTTTTGTCATATTATTATTATTATTATTAACAACAATAATAATAATATTATATATTATTATTATTATTATTATTAGAAGAAGAATCATCATATCCAGGCATGTTTTTCACTCCTGCTGTAAATGATTCATTTGCTAAATACAGTGAATCTAATGTGGGTCATGTAGTCTCAGGAGAAGAAATGAACTATGGAGGTACAAACACTTGTCACCTTCACAGGAACATTTGGGTGGTTAGTTTGCCGAATATGAACAAGGAACAGAGGAACATGGTGAATGTACACACACACACACACACACACACACACACAATTGGGAGTATAAATATTGTGCGTTTGTTGGTGTTTCATCCGAAATATCCTAAAAATGCTTCTATATGAAACCTCAAGCAGACTTGTATTGTGATCAGAAAATGCGCCCAGCTTTAAAATATATGAAGAAGGCTGGAGATGACTCGAGGGGAGTGCACAAGTGAATTGAGAATGCTCAAAAACTCCTTGGTGGGACGGTAAATATGTACCTTAAATACACACCGGTAGATTTTCATCATGAGCAACAATTGCAAATCTTTTTTTTTTCTTTTCTTTTTTTCTTTTTTTTTTTTCCCCCCAAACAAATGTGTTGAAAGATTTTAAAATAGTTTAGTGTCAGCCACAGGATCCTATATCCGCTTAAAACATGGGAGTATTGAATTAAATCTAATGTCAGTTGTAAACACACCAACAAGCTGAGCCACTAAAATGATTTTAAAATATCAAAACGCCATGATCCTTGAGGGTGAACCTTGACCTCGGGCTTCCTAGCATGTGGCCATCCTGTTTTTGCAATCCTACGCACGTCAGCTGCTTGGCCTTCATGAATCATGAAGTCAAATCTCCCACCGTACTCATAGTCAAATTCCCCTCTTTTACCAGCAAAGAGTTTGGCACGGGTTTTTTCCTTTGAGTCCTGAAACGAAAGCAAAGCAGAGATGATGCTTTGTCACAAGATACTTTTTTTCCCACGTTTTAATTGTGCATGTTTTTTTTGTTTGTTAGTGTGTTTTTTAAATAACAATCCAGTGAGATGACTTCAGAAGTATGTAAAGTTTTGCAACCCATTTCCTTGTAGTTTTGTGTCTCAAGCACTTTAGGTGTCCTGGATATCACACTTGGAAAGTGTCTCACTGCATGAACAACCCTAACGTGATTAAGATGTCACATGAGCTTTGGGGGAGAATGTAGACCAGTAAGATATTAAAGTACATCAGTCAGGTGTAGGAGTTTATCCCCGTTGTACGTTCAGTATGTAAATAAACTCTAGGAAGACGTGTGGACAGCTGTGGGATTAACAGGATGCTCAAATTATAACAGAAAAAAAGTTATGGACAATTTAATGTCTAAATTAAAGAGATCATGTTCTCCTTTGCTTGTAGCTCTTTTTTCCCTGGGAACGGTTAATGTGTTTGTGTGCGCTCGCCCTTGCTTTGCTTTTAAAATAAATAAATAAACCAGTCTTAGGATATTTTTTTAAAATATGTATAGCTTGTTAGGACGATGAAGCTTTGTGTCAGATGTTCTTTCACTTAAACCAAGACTCCTCTCAGCCCTTGTCTTATATTTCATGTAATGCAAGCAGCAGAGCTTTCCTTTCTGCGAAATGTCCTTTTGTGTGTTTCCAGCTAAAAGGTCCCTACACTGTGAAACTTGCTGACTGCACACAATTGTGAAACGTCTCTGCCAGTGCAGAGTTTGAGCCACACAAACATCTGTGGAGTTGGACCGAGTCTCGCAAGTTCCCTTTTCTCGATTCCTTCCTCCTTTTGGTCCTCGGGGGGGATGTTGGAGCCAAACAGCCGTTAGAGCTGAATTTATTTGTTCGTGGCTGATTAACATAAACATGGCAGGGAAAGTCTGATGCGTTTTAAAGTATTTTGGGGAGTTTCTGCAACGGACGTATCTCTTTGGGCTCACTTTTGAAGTCGGAAAAGCCACGTTCGTGACAGAAATTTAGCTTTGACGTTTATTTTTATGTTTATTCGGTAACCGTCTGCACTGAAAGATGTCCGAGAACTGCCTGGTAAGAGAACGAACATGCTACTGGAAGAAGGAAGATGATGCCATTTGTGCGTTTTATCCTGTTTCAATTGTTTGACTGATAGATATATGACTAAAAGCATATTAACTTATTAGCTAGTGAAAACTGTCCTGTTTGGTTGGCTGGAAACTTAAATAACCTAGGTTTAAATGTCATACCTATGGTAATAGTGTTTATATAGGAAAAGATGCAGCATGGCACAGTTAGAGCTGCATGAAGGCATCGGGGTTAATGATTAATCATATGCAAAAGAATGGAAAATAATTGGAACAGCCATAACAGTGATGAGGAGATCAGCAATATAATATAATATATCATATCATCATCATCATCATCATCATCAGTGCTGTCTGCCAGCCATAGGGTGGCAATAGCTGGCTAGGAGATGCTTCCAACATTCCTAGCTTCCATGACCGTAATTTACTCCGAGCACTGGCCAGGACTTCTTGGCGGCACACATGGCACAATCACACCTGTGGGCAATTTAGAGCAGCCAATCCACCTAATGTGCATGTCTTTGGATTGTGGGAGGAACACAGTACCCGGAGGAAACCCACGCGGACATGGGGAGAACATGCAAACTCCACACACAAACTCCACCACCCATGCCGAACCTGGGGCTCGAACCCAGGACCTTCTTGCTGTGAGGCGACAGTGCTAACCACTAGCACTGTCCCCACTAGCCACCCATAATATATAATAATATAATATAATACAATACATTTATAGTTACCCACAAGCCGGAGTATATAGAGTGAGTAAGGATGATTAACACTCGTGGGTTCTGAGACATATCATTATCCGAAGGGAGAAATACATGTGAATAATCATGGAGTTTAATCATATATATACATAATACGTCGGTGTTATCCCAGCATACTCCTTGGCTAACAGTTTTAGCTGAAAAAGATCACAGCAAAACACGCTTGATATCCATGTGAAAAACTGCTGAAAGCTTTTTAAAAAAAACGATCAAAGAAAAAATTTTGAGGGTGAGGAGAGGGTTAGACCCTACACTGACAGCGGAGTTAAAAATTTGCATCGACTTTAGTCATGCATAAAAATTATTTAGCACTATTTCTAAACAGGTTTACTTCAAACACTCAAACGTGGACAAGTTCAGGTATGCGACGCAACAGAATTAACTATTAGCACAGCGCTGATGTTTCACCAAACTGCAATAAAGTAATGTACAGCATGAGCCGTGGGACAGAAAGTGTGTGAAGCTGTGAGGCACACAGAGATGGATAAACGGAAAAGAGGATAAAGTAGATGGTATAAAATTGAAGGATTGAAATGTCCACTTAAGTGGATCAGTCAGTGGTCCTGAGGGTGAATTTCCCAGCAAGCTTTCAGAGATACAGACAGAAAGAGAGAGAGAGGGAGAGAGGAAGGGATGAGAGCTGGATAACACCACAGAGGTCAGTAGGTGCGTATCTGGTTAACAGGTTATGACGTTTTCAATTCTAATCGTTACATAGCTGCTCAGTAATCAGGGTCGTGAAATAAAATATCATAAAAGTTCAGTGTACTGTAATCTAATGATTAGCAATCGCATGTACAAACTTTAAAAAGTTTTTTTTTTTTTTTTGAATTTTTTAAAAATGATTGCACAGGACAACAAATTTTTTTTGTGATCATCAGAAATTAAAACGCTTTTCTAAATCATATTTTTTCATGCTGGTTTCGGATCTGTTTTCAGTGGGGTTTTTTCCCCTGTCACATCAACTTTTTGAGTTATGAGCAGTGTTATTTTACAGACAGGTACTCGCATGTGGTTTTTACTAAAACGTAAGCACCAATCAGGTAAATGTTTCAGTATCTTCAGTGTGAGGTCACATAGGCACACATGGAGGCACAGATGTACTGAATGTTGTCATTCAGCTCCCGCTGTTTCATTAAAAACACTTGTGAGATTTTCTCCTGTGTGTTGTGTCTGGATTGTCACGGTTCAGCATTCAGCAGCATCCATCTTAATCAACACCTAATGACCAATCAAATACAGGTGCTCCCCGAGTTACAATTGCCCGACTTATGATTTTTTGAAGTCACGATGACCTGTGATCTGCTAAAAATTGTAAAGAATTTAGAAGATATTTGAAATTTGCGGACCGGCATCGCTGGCAGGCCAGTGTAACAGCGCTTGACGTACACGGACGACACCCGGAAGTGCACGTACAATGCCTGGATCACTCGCCTCGTGCGATGCCTCACTCTCTCCCGCAACTCATGGAGTTACCCTGTGTATCGGTGTACTGTACAGTGCGTTACCGCAGGTTTTTGTGTGATTATTAACGGAACAGCTTCAGCGGAGGCTGTCTGTAGCCGGAGCTCTGTATTTGTGTAGCGGGGTGTCGCGACTGGACGGAGCTCAGAGACACCGTGCGGCTGGCTCCAGCAGGTGTGGCGTTCTCTGGCAAACTCTCTTTTGACAGAATTGTAATTTAAATGAAATCTCGCTTAAATGTTAACTTGCTCCACAGCATAAAATATAAGTCTCCCTCTTCGCAAATCAGAGCACATAAAGACCTCGTGGCACCGTGGAGCATGACACGAAACTCTCCAAAATAAAGATTAAAACAACTGAACTTCAACTGATAACATAACTACATATTCTTTAAAACTGAAACAACACAACAGGACTACACAATCACTCATCAGGAGCAGCATTAAACACTCCCCTCTTCCCCATTTAATAAGCGTGATGATAACGGCATAAAGACGGCAGTCTTAAAGCGACAGTACCCAGAATAGAGACACTTCCAAATTGCACTTTTTTCTTAAACGGGACTGTGGTCTGAAAGCAGATATTTTAATTAATCAAACAAAAGAACATTTGAGCTGTTGAAGTTTCAAACAAACAGGAAAAGCAATAAGTTATAAACATATAATTTCAATCTAGTTACATAAGATAGACTAAGTGGTTCAACACAGTTGTTCGACTTAGGATATTTTCGCCTTACGATGGGTGTGGCGGAACGCATCTCCATTGTAACTTGAGGACTACCTGTATTTGAATAATCAGATAACGACTGGATTATTTACTGGCAAATGTTTATTCTGGCGGTTGTCATGGTTACAGGTTTCTGCGATCCAGTGAAAGAGATGAGTAAGATTGACTTTCTGATGTAAACCCGAGTGAAGCTCTCCATGAATTCTTTGCATTAACCCTGCTCCGGTACCATGAAAAAAGTCACATTCTTGGTACCTTGGGGTCATGGTGTAAAATGGTGAAAAACATGCTATATGACCAGAATAGCATCACTTTATTACAGTATTTTGTTTTCCTTGAAATAACATGGTATGACAATGTGTTATAAAATCCAAATAATATTGCACAACGCTTCATGTGCGAGTTTCCGCTTATTTCACCCC
>JAQLOM010000014.1:9506154-9518617 GCA_030068315.1 Chrysichthys thysi
TGGAGAAGATAACAGCACAAAGTCTCTTCCTGCAATGTCTAACAATGTTGGAGACACTCCACTCTGTAGAGCTGTTTTATATTCTTAGGTTGGACCATATGGACGTCAGTTTCCGATTCAGACCACAAGCTTTCAGTAGTAATTTGGAGACTTGGATGAACTTTGATTTTGTGTTTGCTTAAACGTTCCTGTGTTGATTTTGACACACGTCTTATTATCCTGTTGAAAGCACAATCACTGGCCAAGTCTGAACCTCCTGGCTGAGGCAACCAGGTTTTGAGCTGGTTAAGAAATATCCTGAATTCATGAGGTCATCAGTCTTTGCAAAAACTCCCTGAACCACCAGTCACGAAACAGGCCTAAAGCAGCAATGATTCATGATCATAATGTCCTCAGAGTGAAAAATATGTAATTTATTAGGATTTGCTTTTCTAACAAGTGGGGAACAGAAAGTAGTAAAGTAAGAACCTTTGATCCTCTGTGTGCAGGTACACAACCCTGTCATATCGAGCCCCAGAGATGATTAACTTGTACCAAGGGAAAGCCATCACAACCAAGGCTGATATCTGGGTAGGTACACATACGTGCATCCATACCCGCCCACCCAGACGCATGCAAACACACACCCACACACACATACACACACAACCCCCTTCCCCTTCTGTCCGTTGGTGTGTGGCTTGCTTAAATGCATTGTTATGCCGAGGATCTGGTTTGGTCAGACGGATAACACAAACCAAGAAGCCAAACCGGTTTCCTTGAGTAATTACGTCTCCACTGGGGAGGGATTTCCTCAAAAGTTTTGCTTCGTTTTATGTTTATCCTCTGGACATGAAGGGGGGCTAAAAAAAAAAGATTTTGTCAAAATGCACCGGGGAGGAGGGTCTTTACAGGAACCAAAGTTGCTTCCTTTATATTTTACCAATGTGAAGTGCAACAAGTTGCTGCTTCAAGTTGAAACCCAGCCTTTACAGTGTTTTGTTCCTTAGTATGTTTATGTTTAAAGTCCTGTACCATTCTGTTAGCATCTGTGGTACTGTTTACCCCAGCCCTTGCTATTGGGTTTATACCAAAACACCCTATGTATCCTGTCTCTTTAATTAGCAATTTAAACAGCATTTTAGAAGTCAGTGGCAGTAAAGCTGTTCCCGGGCACGTGAAATCATGTGACAGAACTAATGTTGATGCTTTATATTTACAGTCATTTTACAACACTTGTACAACACCCAGGCATAGACTGAGTTCATGAAATAGTCTTGAACCCGAGGACCTAAGCAGTACGTAAACAGCAGTACCGCGTTGAAAAGTTCATACGGACATGGGAAGGTAAAAACAGAGAATGAATTAAAGAATATTTCCTGATTTCATGGTTCTGCTATAAAGATAAATCTGATGGCTTCTGAGCAGAAAGCTTCCTCTTCATATACTTGATGTGAAGCTGAGAGCTTGTCTTTCCACCCTCAGCTAATCAAGCAAACACCTAACAGGAACAATGTACACACATAAATCTTTTAGAAAGGACTGCTTTACGACGGTCAGACGTTTTCAGTGCCTCGGCTTTATGGTATTCATGTCAAAGCAGGGAGATACAAGTAGAGGAAATGTGGTAGTGCTTCCTGTCAGTTTTTGACTTCTGTTAAAAATAGAATGAATTGTGTTCAAGTTCATCCACGATGTTGACGGGTGCTTGTTTGTTTCCTTACATGGTGATCAGTGTGGAGTTTGATGTTGGGTCCCTTGTTTGTTTTGGTGCAAATATGAATGAGTTTACATTTCACTTTCTCTACCTCTTAGGCACTTGGATGCTTGTTGTACAAGCTGTGTTTCTTCACACTTCCATTTGGGGAGAGTCAGGTCGCCATATGTGAGGGAATCTTCAGCGTTCCAGATAGCTCAAAGTTTTCCTCCAAACTGCACTGCTTAATCAGTAAGTGCCAGTGCATGTCAGTCAACTCGTGTATGTCTTCTTGCAAATCTGCTGATCTGAAACTCATTAATTCCACATCTGGCAAACGAGAGGAGCTTCACCAAAACAGATGCTCCAGTGACGAGGATCAGCGTTCAGTTGGGATATTGACTTTTGTTGTACTGCCACCTCCTGGTAGTTATCAAGCATTGTAGCTTTTTTTCCTCCTTCTGTAATTATTCATTCACAAATTCTTCCATTCACGTTTTCTATAAACAACATAACCCTAGTCAAAATAATATACAAAAATGTAAAATGTGTGTATATTCTATGAAAAATGAGATTCCAACACAGAAGTAAAGGCCATCCACGTGGGTACAATTCTCAGCTTTGTATAAATGGTGAGTTTTGTTTTTGGTTTTTTTTCCGCTGCCACAACTTGTAGGATATATGTTGGAGCCTGATCCAGAGAAAAGACCAGACATCTATCAAGTCTCTTACTTTGCCTTCAGACTAGCTGGAAGGGAGTGTCCAGTGCCAAATCTATTCGTGGGTTCTGAAATTACATTATACAAACATTATATTCAGAATTAATTTACCGCAGTATGAGTTGAACAATGACGTGGTGAATATTTGGGTTCTCTTGTCCAGAATTCTCCCATTCCCACCTCGTTGCCAGAGCCACTAACAGCCAGTGACATCGCTGCTAAGAAGAGCCAGACAAAAGCCAGGTATGTGATTCTACACCATAATTCTACTTTTAACATAAGTTTTAATGAATTTCAAACAAAAATGGACAAAAACCCCACAAAGATGCTGTAGTCCATTATGTACAGGTAGTCCTCAAGTTACGATGGATTTGCGTTCAGCCACACCCATCATAAGTCGAAAATATTGTAAGTCGAACAACTGTGTTGAACCACTTAGCCTAGCTTAGGTATCTCAGCCTAGCTTATCCTCACTTATGTAACCAGGTTGAAATTATATGTATATAATTTATTGTTTATCCTGTTTGTTTGACGCTTCACCAATATTTCAAATGTTCTTTTATTTGATTAGTTAAAATATTAGTTTTCAGACCCAGTCCCATTTCTGAAAAAAGTGCAATTTGGAAGTGTGTGTATTCTGGGTACTGTCGCTTTAAGACTGCCTTCTTTATGCCGTTGTTTTCTTCTTGAATGGGGAAGAAGGGAGTGTTTAATGCTGCTCGTGATGACAATGAATATGAGACAATGAGTGATTGTGTTGTTTTAGCTGTAAAGAATATGTAGTAATGTGATCAGTTGAAGTTCAGTTGTTTTTTAATATTTATTTTGTAGAAGTTTGTATCATGCTCCATGGTGCTATGAGGTCTTTATGTGCTCTGTTTTGCTATCGCTGTTTTTGCAAGCTAACATTCAAGTGAGATTTCAATTAATTTACATTTCTGTCAAAAGAGAGAGTTTGTCAGAGAGGTTCAAACCTGATGTATGCAGCAGCACTGTGTCTCTGAGTTCCGTCCAGCCACAATACCCCGCTACACAAACACTGAGCTCTGGCTACAGACAGCCGCCGCTGAAGCTGTTCCATTAATAATCACAAAAAAAACAAAGCCAAGTTAACGCACTGTACAGTACACCGATACACAAGGTAACTCTGTGAGTTGTGGGAGAAAGTGAGGCATCATGCGAGGCAAGTGATCCAGGCATCGTCCGTGTACTCCCGGGTGTCGTCCGTGTACTCCTGGGTGTCGTCCGCGTACTCCCATGCGTCGTTTGAACGCCCGCATACATCATATGCTGTTACGCTGGCCTGCCAGCGATGCCTGCCCGTGAATTTTAAATATTTTCTAAATATTTTACAATTTTTAGCGGATCACAATAGTCATTGTAACTTCGAAAAATCATAAGGCGGGCCATCATAACTCGGGGAGCACCTGTATTGTTAAACAGCAGAAGTGAATGTTTTATTATTGATATGAGTCGGTATTGTGCTAAGTTTTTGTATGGTGCGCTGCAGAATAACGGATTCTTTCGGCCCCACGGAAACCTCCATTGCGCCAAGGCAAAGACCAAAAGCAGCCAACAGCAATGTGCTGCCACTGCCCAACACTGTAACTCCTGTGAAAATGAGCGTCCCTCCCACAACAGTCAGCAACGGTCAGAAACGTATGTCTTTTTATTCTCCTTTTTTTTGGGGGGTCCAGTACCTATACTCAGTCTATATTGTTCTAATGTATACTAGAGTCCCATATGCTTGGTCCAGTAAATTCAGTGAATATTTAACTGTTTTCACAACAGATGTACTAAAGACAGTGTGTAGCTTTTAGACTCTTACAATCTCTGTGTGGTTTTGTTAGTGCCTCCGTCAGCCCAAGGAAACGGGCAGCAGGCAGCTGTTCAGATGCAGAGTAGCAATCAGCACAACCGAGTGTTACAGCAGCTGCAGCCTGGGGACCTGAGATTGCAACAACTTCATCATCAACAACAGCAACAACAACAAGCGCAGCAACAACATCATAACCTGCACCACCAGCAACAAGTCAGTCCACAGCAGCTGCAGTACATACAGGTAATCTTCAGGGGTTGATTGGTGGTATGACTAGGTGTAGCCTGGGCACCCGAGACAAGCAGGACTACATGTCTAGACTGTCGGATTTTAGTGGTTGCTAGAAGATTAGTAGTTGGGCCGGTTGTACCATCAACATCTCAGTGGCTCGGTGTTGCGGTACGGCCGCTCAGCATGCTGTGTGGCGTGTGCTGCCACGGAGGATTCTGCGCAGAAACAGAAAACCTCAAAAAAAACTTTGCAATCATTAAATGTTCAGTGTTAAATGTTAGGAGTCTACTGAGCTGTCACAAAACTGATGATGGGACAACAACCAGCCTAGAACACTTCCAGGAACTTGTGTACACAAATGACACTGATATTGTTTGTGTTAACGAAACATGGCTGCACAATGGTATATTCAGTGCAGATCTTCTACATGATGGCTATACAATCTACCAGAAAGACCATGATGCTCTGCGTGCCAGAGGGGGTTCTAATCGCAGTAAAGACTCATTCATTTAGAGCTGTGAAGCCGCCTACGCTAGATACTGTAGCTATAGAGATCGCGTCTGCAGAACTTGCAACAATCTCCGATCAGAAAGTACTGGGCTAGATAGTTTCACCGTCTTCCTCGACCAAGCTTGTAATCAGTACAGCATAGTAATATCTGGCGATTTCAATCTGCCACATATCTCTTGGAGTTGCCTGAGAGTGCTACAGGTGTGCCTTTATTTATTACAACCTGAACGGCCATTACTTGTCGCAACTCAATAAACAATGCAACTCGGGGCAACAACGTACTTGATCTCATACTGACCACTGTATCAGATCAGCATAACTGAAGTTTTGTCTCCAGGTGCCACAGCAGTATTTACAGACCATTCTGTCATCAATTACGAGTTCAACGTCTTCATCAGAGGTTGGTTCACATCCCTGCGAGCACGAGTAAAATGCATGATGAGGGACAGTCGAAAGGAATTCTTTGGTTGCCTCGAATGAGTTCTATTCACTAATCCTAAACGCTTCTGGTCTATTTTAAAAACAAAATCGAAAGCAGGTCCGATTCCTGATCACATCACCATGAAAATATCTACCAGTGTGAGCGAACAAGCTGCGGATTATCAAGCGTCTCGATGTTCAGCTGATTCACCTCTGGAGATAGCCAACTTATTCAACACCTACTTTGCCTCAGTGTTTTCACACGGCAGAGCTCCTGAGACGTTCAGCAGTGTAGTCCCTGAGCCAACTACATGTCAACTAACCCTCACTACTGGTGAAATTCAAACCACACTACAATCTCTCAACGTCACTAAAGCAACCGGACCAGATGGCATCCCAGCGAAACTGCTCAAGGAGACGGCTTCTGTAATCACACCTTCCCTCTGCAAGCTCTTTAATAAATCACTTAACACTGGAGTCTTTCCACAGCAGTGGAAAAAAAATGAACATCATACCTGTGTTTACGGAAGGCGACCCTGAGCATGCAGAGAATTATAGACCTATCTCTTTGCTTTCGCTGGTGTTAAAGGTTCTGGAACGATGCGTTATTAACAGCTTCAAAGAACCAACTGTACAACAAGATCAACACGTGTCTGCATGAATTCGTCAGTGGAAAATCCTGTACCTCCAATCTCCTAGAAGTCTTAGACCATACTGGGTCATTGCTAGGCAGTGGTGAGTAGATTGACATGATCTATATGGACATGTCAAAAGCTTTCGATAAAGTTGGTCACAGTCGTTTGTTGCACAAGCTGCGTGAATTTGGTTATGGCAGTATTCTCCTGCAGTGGTTCAACTCGTACCTCAGGGACCGCTGCCAACGCATTACTGTGGCTGGTGCGACATCAAACCCTCTGCCTGTTGGTTCCGGAGCTCCTCAAGGCTCCATTGTGGGACCAGCCTTATTCCTGCTGTTCGTAAACAACCCTCTGGACGTTGTTGAGTCAAGCGATGTTGCTATGTTCGCCAATGACACCAAGATCTACAAGAAGATCAAGTCTCTGGAAGATGCTGCAATATTACAATCTGATATAAACAGCCTACACGCTTGGTCCTCAGCATCCGGTCTCATGTTTAATGAGACTAAGTGTAAAACGCAAAGAATCACAAGAAAGCTTAAACCTGTCATTTCCACTTATAGTCTGAAGAACACTGAACTCGTATCCATTATTGCTGAACGCGATTTTGGTGTCTGGGTCTCTAACCACTTGACTTGGAACAAGCAGGTGTTGGAACAAACAGCTCGGGCCAACAGACTTCTAGGTTACATTAGAAGAAACACTCATTACATTCAAAATGTCTCTGTGAGGCGAACACTGTATCTCACGCTTGCTCGTGCCCATCTATATAAATAAAATAAATACATCCTTAAACTGCCAATTTCATCCAGTTTCTTACAGTACAAGACTCAAAACTCTAACTTTACTACCAATGACTTACTGGCATGAATATTTAGACATGGGTTTCTTCTTTAAATTGGCACATGGCTTGGTGCACATGAAGACAAGCCTATTACCTGTTCCACGTCAGACACGGATAACAAGATCATCCAGCAGCAATGTTGTCAAGTACACAGTATGTCAGTGCAAAACCTCTACGTACCAGAGATCCCACTTTGTCAGGCCAACTAGAATATGGAATGTTCTGGCTGACAAACTAAAACTGAACACAGACAGACTGAACTCTTTTAAATGCATTATCCTTCGTTACTATTTTATGTCACTGGACAATTACAATTGTAACAATCTGCGTACTTTCAAGACAATCGGTCTACAATGTAACTCTTGCAGAAGCCTTGCTCCAACCACTGCTTTTTTGTTAGTTATTTAAGATAAAATTTAATATTTACTTAGTATCTACACATTTTCCTTATACACTATTTACCTTCATTAATATTATATCTAGTTGTTATAAGACTTTTATTTGGGCCCGCAGTAATTGGCTTCACGCTTTTTTTATTTTCTTTTTTTTTTGTTTTATGTTCCTCAATTCAAATATTGTAAATATATACATGTATATGACAAAGTTAATAATAAAAAAAGGTTGTTTTCACACTATAGTAGCATTTAAAAAAAAAAAAAAAAAAAAAAAAAAAAAAAAAAAAAACTTGACGCTTCAAAGCATAACATATAAGGAAGGGTGTGTTATGTTACTAACAGTACTAACTAACTTGGGATACTAGTTCCTGAATCTCACTGCAGACTAAACTATACATATCAACTGACAATGCAGTCTGACCATTGGTAGGAAGTACAAAACAGTGCAGCATGTAACTATTATATTACAGCTATGACTATATCTATAACAATGTAGAACATATCTGTTGTACAACTCATCTAATAAAGTGTGTAGTGATTAAGAAGCAGTCAGATGCGAAATTACGTATTTTTAGTGCAGTGCAAAGAGAGGACACCACAACTTGTAGCTAAATTGTCATTACTGTTTTTTCAAAGGGTCCAACTACAATATGCTACATCATAGACATTATCAGGATAGGACTGTAGCAATAAAGTGTCAATCCCACAGTTTTCCTTGCTTTGCTTGCTAACTGGCTCATTGTACTTGTAAGTTTAAATACATTAGCTATCAATTTTTAGCTTGAGGTAACTGTAAACAAACTACAAGTTTGATGTGCTCCAAGCTTTCACATGCTTGGTAGGCTGGCTAATAAATTTATGATGTAGTTTTTTAATTTATAGGTTTTTTTTTTGTTTGTTTGGGGTTTTTTTTTGTCCATTCTTAGTGGCAAACCTGTAAATGCAGTATAGCTGATTTAAATGACTATGAAGATCTGGGAAATGCAATTAAGGGGAAGTCTATTGTCCGTTAACACTTTTGTTTATTTTCAGGCTCACGATCTTGAAACTAAACAACATGGTTGAACTTATTTTTGAGCATGAAAAGCAACATAGGGATTAAAAACAATCTTGTGTTGGATTATATGCCAGATTTAAGCGAGTATTGTGTACCAGATTTCATGACATTCCTCTACACATGCCATGTTTAAAAATGTACTGGCAATTATTCAAAATATATATGATATGATATCTGTGATTTTTCACACATGGCACAGCCATGTTCGCAGCGCGTCCTGCTGAAAGCAGTCGGCTTCTGGTGCTAAATATTGACTAGCCTAGTGCTTATTATCTGCGAATATAGTAGCAAGTATACTGAGAGGGGTTTTTAAGCTTCACATGGAAAGGTATACGGCATAAAAAAAAAAATAAAAAAAAATCCAGAAAAAAACCCCAGTGTCCTATACGGTGTCATTCATGGCGTAGGAGATATTATCTTTTTTAAATTCCTGTGACTTGTAGAATATGAATGTGAATTTGAGATTGGTTCCTCCTGCAGGATTTATGGTTTCTGCTTCTTATATGAAATCTGCTTCTTATATGCTCCTTTTTATTTTAACTGACAAAGGTAGCCTTGAGTGTACACAGTATTTTTCTTGGGAAAACAACAAAAACAAAGACACCAGGCAAGAACAACAGTGACAAATTCTGGTGCTGGTTTTTTGAGAGTGCCAGTGCCCAGTACATACAGTACAACCTAAAACATGCTTCTACATGGCTAAAAATATGTGCACAGCTGACCATCACACCTAAATGCACATAACTGTATAGGATGTTTTTGTATGCTGTAGCATTATAGTTTTCCTTCACTGGAAGGAAACCTACACCTGTTCCAGCATGACAGTCTCTCTGTGCATCAAGTGAGGTCCATCGAATTCATAGATTGGCAAGAAGGGCAGGGGTAGCTCAGGAGGTTAAGAAGCTGCACTACTGATCGGAAGGTCAGGAGTTCAAATCCAAGCCCTTGAGCAAGGCCCTTAACCCTCAACTGCTCAGTTGTATAAATGAGATAAATATAAGTCGCTATGGATAAGGGCGTCTGCCAAATGATGGTAATGTAATGTAATGTTAGAGTGGAAGAACTTGAGTGTCCTGTACAAAGCCCTGACCTTGACCCCACTGAACACCTTTGGGATGAACTGGAACACCACCTGCACCCCAGACCTCCTCACCTGATACTGCTAGCGATATGTTTCCTCAAAAATCTTTTCATCTCTCAATAAAATATTGCACTTCTCATATTTTTTGTAACATGATTCTGATAATCACACCGATTTTAGATTGTATTACTAATATATTCTCTCATGGACAGATGGATAGACACAGTACTAAGAAGCTTGATCTTCCTTTTAATTTGTTACTGTATATAAAAGAAACGGTTCCTTATTTCCCCTTAAATTAGCAATACCGCTTTTCAGTTCTAAATGAAGCCTAAATCCGAGAGTACACATAAAATACCGCTTACGGTATCTTGTATACACTCTAGCTGTAGATGTTCCTTAAAGTTATGTTTAAGCTTAAATGGCTTAAGATGTTTCTTATTTGCATGCATTTGAGTATTAATGGGCCTATAACATACTGTCAGCTACACAGTTCCTACCATATAAAAGACAAAAGGTACAAATTGTCACGTTTATTAGTCAAAGGAAATGACAAAGAGGTGGTTTGTTATTCTGGACACATCAGTGGACTTCAATTAGTGCATTCTGTGCTGAATTTATCGGAAACAGACCGTGCCTAAGAGTGGACTGTTAGGCAAGGCAATTTCAGTGAAGTTTTGATTCTGTTGGCTTGCTTCGTGGACTGCCCCACACGTTAATTGATTTAGTATGGAATTATTGACTCTGGCAGAGTTCTGATTCGAGTTATTTCAGTCCCACACAGACAGATGGCAGTGTGAGCCATGTGTTTGAATGAGGACTAGACAGACTCTATTGGGGAGCACAGCAGGTGGTCAGCTGGTTAATTGTGTATTACTCTCTTAATGGGATAGATGGCCTAACACAGCTGTCTTGTGACTGCTCGAAAGCAGTTTTCTCTTCATGTCCGTTTGTGACCAGGACATGCGTTCAGTATTAGCTAAACGGGGCTTAACGCGGGTCAGTTCTGCTTCATGTATTGAAACGGGGACCAGCGTGTTTTTGTTATTCCCACATTAGTGTCAGTAATTAAGGTCAAGTAAATAATAGAAATCTGTGTCATCGTTGTAACTTGTACTGTATCTCACAGAATGACTTAAAAACCGGTTGAACATTTGTGTAAGACGCTTTGTGTGATTTTCTTTACATACAATAATGCACATAGATTAATTCAAAGCTGTATGGGGGTTTCCTCAAAGAGAAATACTTTGTCTCTGTCATCTCTTTTAGCAGTATCAGGCCATGCAGCACAGCCTCCAGATGCAGCAGCAGCAGCAGCATATGTATAACCAACAGATGCTGATGCAGCAGTCCATGTATCCACCACAGCAGCAGCAGCATTATGCAGCTCTGGTGAGTACTCACACGTTCACGTAGCAGCAAAGGACATTCATTCACTCTGTTCAAGGAACAAGCCACTATATAGTGCGAATTTATCGAATAATCGAATACTGTTAATAATAGAATCTAATTACATCTACTAATATGTCTTCTTACTAAAGCATCTGTTTAAAATCAAACTTTGGTGTTGGATGCGATGGAGTTCAGTACCTCTCTGTAGAACACTGCCATGAGGAGCACACTGAGTTGAAACACCAACATGTGAATGTATGCAGATATTATTCACTTAAGAAAAGTCCAGTTGGATGGCACAGCTCTGCCTCGATTACTAATTTGGCCGCCTGCACGCCATGCAAAAGCTCTTTGGTGCCAAACGGTTGCTGAGTCCAAGTCGATGCCAGTCGGTCGCATCCATCAGTAATTCCTCCAGAAACGTATTTACGCTAAACACGAAGGCGACGCAACCAGGCTTCCTCTAAATACATAATGTTAAGGCGGCACAATTTTTAGCTCATTTTCCACCGAATGGTTACCATCTGTTTAATTTCAGTTGCAATCTGCTCCATGCAAAGCCATCAGGGGATTGAATGGGGGGTGAAATCGACCGATTCTCTGTGTTAAATCGTAACATATGAAGCAATTACACTGTTGGGAAATCTAAGCGGTTATCTATCTTCTTCATGTCCTGAACGGTCACTTTGTGTCGAAAAAAGGACTTGGGTGTACTTTTCCTTTTTTGACATTAAGACTTTGTAGGAGCTGTTTGGGTTAATATAGCGGGTTTAAAAATTAATGGACCAAACCCTGTGGTGAAGCAAATGTAAAGAAGTGTAGTGCAAGAAAATGCATATTAACTGTTTACAACTTCAAAGTGGATCTGAAACTGTCCTTGTCAGTGGATGTTTGTGCGTGTCTGTGTCCCCTCAGTAGGTCACACAGAATCCCACAGCCCCAACTCTGTCATTATAGACCATTATGCTCATATTATGGCCCTCTTTTTCCTCAAAAACAGATCCATCAGTATCAGCAGGCGTTTGCTGGCCAGCAGCAGTGTGCACCAACACAGCAAGTCCCCTACGTGTCCCCACTAGAGTTTCATCCATCAGTGAGCACCTACAACGTTGCTGGACCTTCACCTGTGGATGCTCCCTACAGCAACACCAGGTAACACCTCCACGTGCTTCTATCTCTGTAACTTATCTGTACCTTATCTATACCTTATCTGAAGTTTTACTAACTTCTCGTTCGATTGCAGAATGACTGTGCCTAGTTCAGAGTTGGTCAGTCCGTCAATTCAACCTGTCAGTAACCCTCCGGACATGTCTCGCTGGAACCCGTTTGGAGAGGACAACTTCTCTAAGCTCACTGAAGAGGAGCTATTGGACAGAGAGTTTGATCTTCTCAGAGCAAGCAAGTGTTACAGATTAATCCTCATCATGTTCTGTTTTGTTACATTGGCAGGCCTGCCAGCTTTTCTGCATTTTGCATAAGAGCTATGCCTTTTACTATTGGAGTACATCACTATGAGCAATCACTTAAAAATATGCCAAAGAGCAGCCTTCATCCTAGCATGAAGTAAAAATGCATCAGTGTGTGTTTTTTGTGCTCACATTAGACAAATATACTCAGCAAAAAAAGAAACGCCCCTTTTTCAGGACTGTGTATTTCAACAATAATGTTGTAAAAATCCAAAT
>JAQLOM010000014.1:9547116-9559208 GCA_030068315.1 Chrysichthys thysi
TGTGTGTGTGTGTTGTGTGTGTTTGTGTGTTATCTAACCCCAAACTGTGCGCTCACACAGACACACACACACACACACACACACACACACACACACACACACACACAAAAGTTGAAAATGGACCATCTTATTCTCCCAGAAAGCCTCAGTCAGGTAAAAAATATTCTCAAGCATATTTAAGATTAGAGTTATCCATATGTACAAAGTGCATCCTTGTGTATTCTTTTGTTCACTATATTCTCTGAAAGGTTCAAAAGATGACAATCAGTGCAGACTCACAAAATCTTCATAATGTTGATTAGACTGTGCCTTAAATGGTGGATTCAAGGAACATAAGACTAATGTCCAGTTTTTCCTCTGAACTCAAATGTAGTCGATCCACAAAGATGTACGATGTCCATATGTTCCGAACCAGGAAGCAGGACGATTATGAGCAGTATTCAGCATTACGTGGACAGTCCTTCCTCAAATGACACTCACTGTTCAGTGAAGTGGTATAATTGGTGCTAGAGTATTAATAATCTAATTAGTTCTATAATATTAGTAGTATAATTGGCACAAGAGTATAAGTAATATAATTGGTGCTACTACCCTCTCCTGAAGGAATTTTGGCCAATCCTATCCAATCCCGTAGGCCACCAACCCTGTTCCAGGAAATCTACTTTCCTGTATATTTTTTTTTATCTCCAAACAAAATCTAACCCATCTCTTTTAGTTGATCAGGAACTTCTTAAGGCAATGATGGGATGTTCAGATGGACATGGTTATGGGTGGAGCTATAGTCTTCAGGGAGGTAGATCTCCAGGAACAGGGCTGGTGACCATTACGGTAGACACTAACGAAACTTGGTTTTATTTTCCAAAACGTGAGTAAATAAATCATGTAAATCACATCCACTGTAACTGGGACACATCATTTAAAACACCACATCAAACAGTACAATCCCATATTTATGCATGTGGCCATTCTTTGTGCCATAAGTTTCATATTTGACTGCGCACACTCATCTGTTTGCAAGTAAAAAAAAAAAAAGAAAAGAGAAATCATTCCTTTACATGCAGAGTTACTGTAAATTAAAGCAATATCAGGATCTTTATATAGGAATCTTTAGAGCTGTGTACGGTATATAGAAGGCAAACGGGTCTTCTCACCAGCTTAGAGAAAGACTTTTGTCATATGGGCTGAAATAATTTCTTGATTAACGTTTAGGAATGAAGACAGCAAAGACAAAGACTATATATACATTTTTTCTTTGCACTGTAACGTGTCCTTAAGTGTCTTGAATAAATCAAATATATTATCGTAATATTATATATTACAACCTGATATACAGATGTCTATTAAAACTTTTTTTACTCAGTCTTTTCCAATCACAATATTAATATGATCAATGAGTAGTCATGTTAACGGGGAAATATTTACTAAATATGTAAAGTGGTATAAACGGAGAGCGTTATGTTGGAGGATGAGCACATGTTCTCATCTGTCCTGTAGATGTCACTCTGCGGCCGTTATCAGATTTTTTCCCTCAATAAGGATGGGGGATTTACCAGGACTGGATATTAATGGAAGTAGAAAATATAACCCACTGCATGTGAAGGGTCTACTAATCATTTTTAAGATGTAATTGGAATAAGTGTACTTTTAATACTACAATTAAAGATCTCAAGATCATTGATTATTTTGGGTAAATTCTGGCAGTCAGTAAATGGCACTAACCCTAACCCTCTCCTAATATTTAAAGCCAATGTGAAGCCATTTTCATGGGAATACATATGAAAGGCATGAAATCTGACCTATGTAAACGTTATTTCCATAGGCTTATTCTAATAGGCATCAAACTGTCCTACATAGCTCTGTAACACTTCTTTTAATGATGGCATTTAGAAAGCCATGACACCTACATAAGACATTCATGACAACTGATATAAATCTATGTAAATATCATAAAGGATCGTTTTAACAGATCACTGCCATATAGGTAGAAAGATTCATAAATGGCTTATTTCATAAGAAGTCTTAGTATAATAATAATAATAATAATAATAATAATAATAATAATCATCATCATACAGCTTTAATAATAAAATGCCTTTATGACTGTAAATGTGTATGTAGGTTTATGTCAGTTGTCATGAAGGGCTTATGCAGGTGTTATGTCACCCTGTGAAGAATACCTTTCATTTAAATCTTGCACCTCTGTCTATCTGTCTGTCTGTCTATGAAGGGCTCATTCTTTACCCTATTGTTTGTCGAAAGCATGTACATAGTGTGTGTTATCCACTAGATGGTACTATAACAACTCTTTCTGTTAGAGTATTGCCGAAGCTTTCCATCACCACTCCTCTCCCCGCACACTTTCTTTTACTGTCTCCTCACTCTTAAAAGACGTTTTTCAAACTAATAAATATGTGGGCAAGCAAAAGTGTCTGATGGATTATAACATGATGAAAAGACCAATAGTCAAGGAGAGCGCCGGCCATTAAATCCCAACCTATAAATCTACATTTCTTTGTCATCTTGATGTATCAGCAGTTAAAGGAGTTTTGCAAGACCCCTTTTTAAAGGGTAACGAGTCCAACCTGAATATGACCATCAGTACAACTAGAAGAATAAGTGCTATTGTCGTGGAATAATTATTCGTTTTAAAAAGAAGCACATGCTTTTTCCAGATAATAAATATTAGTAGTTATTTATTAGTAGTTATTTATACGACAGGTTCCAAATACTGATTCTGACATTGTATGAAACACTATGCTGTTTTGTAATGGAGTTCAAGTATTGTGTCTAAATAATTAAGTTATATTAATTTTTATACTTCAGTGCTTCTTGGATTTGTTCCTGGTCCACGAGTGGAAGATACAAGCCTTCCAGCATTTGCATTCCTCTCAGCCCCTTTCCCAGGTTTGTGCTTAAAAGCATCTGCCAAAGTGAACAGATTTAAAATGTAAATGTTACCTGTTTGAAACCACATGATCAACAATTCAATTTGGCTTTGAAACATGGACAAGGTTTTTCTTTTCCCTCCTCCAAATACAGTGATCTCTCCAAAAAATATTTACACCTGGCTCCCCAACTATAATTCTCTAAAAAAAACCTCCAGCTCTCAGAGGAACCCAAGAGACCACAAGGGACTTACCTTAGGCTAGAAAATAAGGGAAAGGAGAAGGCCGTGTTGGTGCGTGGGGGTTTCTCAAGGTCAGGGCTGGGGGATCTGTGAATGGGTGGACTAGGCTAGAAGGGGAGAACTAATGAGATTTTCCTTCTCTCCTTCTCTCCGTCACTGTGGCATCACCTTGCAGGCCCTGTCAATCCACAACCTTTCATTATCCCTGAAAAGGATGACGAGAGGAGGTGGGAAAAATGAGAGAAAGGAATAAAAACTGTTTATTTTTTTAACAGGACAGTTAATCTATTTGGACTGGGTGTAAAAGGACATTTGCATGGAGACGTTTTGGTGATAACGGTGAGGTTGTGACACCCCCTGCTGAATATGCTGAGCTCTCTCTAACCTCTCATCAAACACCATGATCTTTATGGACTGTATCATATTGTGCCGTAATGTGCTTTATTGTCCACAGAATAAGCTTTTCTTAAAAGTAATTGGAAAGCTGGAAATGGCTGCTATCGGCTGATTTTTAAATACATTATTTCTGAAATGTGGCCTGGGTAATGACCCTGTCGGTGTAAAACGTAAGATTTATCTTGGCAGAGGAAATTGATCCATTTCACCTTTGTCTAATGGAAATTTTTATCAGGGATTATCTGTTTATGTAAATGAGCGTTGCCCCGGAACAGGGAAATAAAAGGAACTTGAGGGGGCAGTTAATCTAACACTTGACACGTCAATGTGGACATAATGCATACAGAGTGCTCTCTCTCTCTCTCTCTCTCTCTCTCTCTCTGGGGGTTGGGTTCACTATTTGCAATCCCAACTGATTTTACCTCTTCATTACCATATAAAGAAAATGCTAAATTCCCCCCCTGCACTAATAGAGATGTTACATAGCTGTAACACAGACAAAAAAATCTCTTGCCCTTCCCTTCCCTTTGAAATCATATTTTGATCACATTTAGTCATACACCGTACATATTTCATGTGTAGCATTTAGCCTTATGCAACCAGACATCCCAGAGTGCCCATCCTAAATCCTTTGGGTGTAAATTCATCCATATATCTTTAAATACATTTTACTCATTCAGTGGCCTTTTAGACCTCAGGCCTCTTCAAAGCTCACAAAATGTCATGCAGCATAAACATTTGCAGATCTATAGCTCAGCTAGAAGCATCATAGCCCATGTTGTGGGCAATCCATCCTTTCACTTGAAAGGCTTTTATGTGGTAGCTGTCGAGTGTGTGACAGAGTAGTCACTCAGAGAAAGACACTGAGGATTGACAAGGCTGTGGCTTGCATTTGTGGCACGTGGCATTGTTTTGAAGGTGGAGGTTGGTTTGGGTTTTAGGCAAAGGGTCTTCCGTGTTGAATTCGAAAGAATGACTAAAACAGTAATGTGGGATGATTTATGCTAATATCATGTTGACCAGTGAATTAGCAAGATAGCTGATATGTACTTGTGTTTGTTCTATGGAGGATACTTTTACTTGCTATTGCTATTACACAAATACCCCTCCCTTACCCCGGCTTTTTAAGCGCTTATTAGAACGTATGCTGGCTGTTAGGTGCCCGAAGCACACGTCCAAGTGCTTACATTCACAGTCTCTTGCTTTTTCCATCCTACATAATAACTATGTTCCTCCATTTTTTTTAAGACTTAGGATCTCAAACTTGTTAGCCAGCCTTTGTCTTCCTTTCTTTTTCTTCATCATCCTTCCAATGTTTCTTTCTGGATTCATGCAACCAAGCACTAGACTTTTTTTGTCCTTTCTGGGCTACTGTAGTGGCACAACATGGTGGCTCCACAGAAGTGGACCTGCTCCCTATGTAAAAATAAAGGGCTCATTCTATGCTTGCGAAAACATAATAATGTGTAGTTACTGGTAATGTTCTGGCCATGTAGGTGTCCATCTTTTCTTTGTATTTTCTTCCCTTTTTCTATAGCACCACCGAGCTTGCGCTACTCCTGAGTGCCAGACAAGATGCACCTGCTCATTAAGCAGCAGTTAAAAGCTGCAGGTTCTTGTTCTATCTTGGGGCCTGCTTGTCATATGATCTTTTGGTTTGGGGTTTGTCTGTGTGTCTTTAGCAATCTTAATACAGTGTTGATTAATTGCATGGACTTGATTGTATAAAGGTGCTTATATGGTTGGTTTAGGTCTGTGGTGGAGTGGTGTTTACCTATAGGGCTGCCTAAGGGTGGGATTTAACAAATTCAGGTTCATTCAGGATTGAAAATCCATGAGTTGTATGTGTGTATTGTGTGTATTTAGTGGCTTTTGTTTTTGGCAGTGGTTATCTCTCTTTGGATTAATTCTGGCTGTTGCTGCTTGTTGAGGTCTGCTATTAACTGGGTAGTCCTTCAGTGACTTGGAATTTGTTTTGAGAGCACATTAACTAGATAGCCACCAGGTAGATTTAGAGACCTTGCCACTTTCTTGTTTTGCTTTTGTTATTTTTGGAGGTATACCTGGGTGTGGCAGTAGACTTTGTTTTGGGTCTACTGCCCTCTTACAGAGTTAAGCGTTTAAAGAAGCCACCTTTGGTACCACTGAAGACTAGCTAGGTTAGGTAGCCGTCTTGTAAGGCAGGTAGAGATTGGGGTGTTTCTCTACAGCTTCTTTCGCTTGTAATTATGCATGCTGCACAACAACTTGGTCTTTTGTGTGAGATGACTGTATCTTTTTGTTTAGTCAGTTTGTCTTGTGGTGCTGTGATAAATAAGTTTGGGTGCAGTAACTTGTGGTGTGTGACCTTTGTTGTGGTAACTGCACTCCATATTTGTTGGGTCACTTGGTGCTTGCTACGTAAAAGTCAGCAACATTTGTGTGTAGTGGTTGACATTTTGACCATATGATGTGGTTGTTGCAGAGCACTTTTGGTTTGGTCACTTGTGCGTTAATGCTTTTGTGTTATTTATTGCAGCTAATTAGTGTTTGTGGGATGTAGTTATTCCATAGATCATTGGATCTTAGAGTAGTGGGTGTGGCTGTCAGGTTTACTACATTGGAAGACCACATGGTGCCCATTTTGTGTCATGGAGGTGGCAGTTCATTTTTGATGGGTCTTTGGTTGTTGTTGATGTTCTTGATCTACTAGTTGACCATTCTGGTTTGTGGCTGTTGCTGGTTGTAGATAATGCAGTAACATTTGATGTTTTGTTCGCTTCATGGTGGCCGCCATTTGGTGCCAAAGTGGGAGTGGCACCCCTGGTTTAACTTCCTTCGGTTTTGATCAATGTGTTTTGCTGTAAACTTGATAGGCACTTTTGTGTCTGAGATCATGTTTATTACATTGGCAGGCTTTACATTACCTCCTAATCTAAGTAAGTAACCTTTGTAATAAGCAGTCCCTATTTTTGTTATTGTGGGCTAGTAAGGCTCTCAGTGTTCGACCTGATGGGTAATCAAAGTCCAGTGAATAAATAGTATGATGGTATTTTTGTCACAGTGAGCTCCTTCTCTTAAAATTGTATGTTACACACTATTTATTCATTGTCTCATGGGTAGGGGAGTTATGATGACACAGGTGGCCATCTTTTCTTTGTACTTCTTCCCTCTTTCTGTAGCTCCTCCCTGCTTGTACTGGTCATGCTACCTTTAGACTGGGATTTGGTTTTGCGGTCCTCTTGTTTTGTCTGTGTGTCTTTCGCACTCTTAGTACAGTGTTGATGAATCCCATGGAGTTGGTTGTTTTAAAGGTGCTTTTATGGTTGGATTAAGTCAGTAGTGGAGTGTTATTCGACCATAGGGCTGCCTAAGGGTGGGGCGTGATAGTAATTACACACTAATGAGAATACACTATGAATATTATATTTTATGTGTGCTAATAGATCCTCCAAAATCCTGCACAGTGGACCTTTAAGTACGTACCTTTAACAAATATAATCCTCATAAGAGGATTTTACCTAAATGTAAACAAATGATCAAAGTTTGGAATTTGATGTCTCAGGCCCTCTTCATGTTTTTATCACTTCCTGTTTCCCTGGGATATAAATATGAGGTTGCACACATGAAAAATCTGCATTAGTATTGGGAAAATGTTCAACACAAAAAACGAACAGATGGTTATTGAACTGCACAGTCAGGTAATGCATACGATTAAACTATATTAACGGTCCCTTAATATTTACTGTATCTGATAACATGAAGAAAGCAGCAAAATAAGTTAACCATGTTTGTTTAAATGTTAACAAAATACACATGTACTTACTGATGTTTATTTAACCCAAGATTCAAAAGAAGTCCATTTAAATTAGTGAATTAGAAATAAATAAATTATTGCATGTTTTTAAATGTAGATAACTTATTGAGCAAATGCAATCATGTTTGTTAAGGTGTTGGTTCTCATTGCCAATTTGGGCTTCGTTTTACTCACGGATGGTATGAACATTAACTTAGGTATTGACTATTTGTCTTGCATAGTTTATAATAAAAAAAAAATCAATAAATATATTATATCAATAAAGACATCGTTAATCTCATCTTTGTATATTAATGCAATGTATTAATTAATGACTATCATCAGTGATTTAGCACTGGGACCACCGGGACCACCGAACTGGGACCACCCAACCATGGCCATATAAACGCTGATTTAACTTGTATGATGATCAAAAGATGTCAAAATATCGCTACTTAAATAGAAACCACCATCATTCACCTGTGCATGTAAACAGACAGACAATAATGAGAATGAATAATGTTAGTTGTCTGCAAATGTAGGTCACAGAGAGGCCTTTGTGGGCCTGCTGTCTTAAAAACACTTTTGATAACAGAGAGCTCAAACCTAGGGAATTGGCTTTGAAGGCTGGAACTGACTAAATGCTAAATACACAATACGAATAAGTTAGGAACGAGGGATATGAACGGGTGTGAGGTGTAATTTAATTCGTGAACAAAACTCCATGTGATTTATGGGCAGCTGACACATGATGCCTTATTACATTGTGCCGGTGTATACATATGCTGCATCGGTGTAACAGAATGTTAATGTATACAGTCGTGTATTGTAAGTCATGGCTAATGCTTTGCATAAATATATTCGGGTATCCTGTGACCCTGAGAGATAAGCAGTATAAATGATGGATGGGTATTCTGGGATACATATTATGGAAATATGTCAATAAATATATTTATTAATATAACCATCATGGCCATTTTTGGTGTGCATTATTTCAAACCTAAGACCTATTATTATTTCAAGATATTATCTTGCTATTTCGACTTCAATATCATTTCAATATCATTTAAATAGGCAGAATAATGTCTATGATGATTATGGAATTCTGTCAATATAAGCTTTAAGAGTCAAAACTTTGAACATACCTGATCACATTTCAGTGAATATCCCTTCATTAGACATACATTTGTTAACTGGATTCCACTAAAGGAATGAATGGCTTTCCTGCTATTTGTGAAATTGCTTAGAAAATAAGAATTACAAGCTAATATTCAATGAACTAACCGAGTAAGTTGGATTTTCAAGTGAAATTAAATTTGCCCTGTTTATTTGAATCTTTCTTCCAGGACAATACACATATAAATTTGTATTCGTATAGAATTTCAGTATGGCAGGTTTTCACACAAACTAGTTAAACTGATTATTAGGAAACAAAAAGTCCATTCTAGCATACAATTTCAAAAAGAATTGTTGCAAATTCACTTTCGTTTCCAATTAATGAGAGAAAAATTGAATGACATCCATGCATGGATGTAAATACGGTATTTAAGTGAATATCAGTGCTAACCCTATCAGAAGTTAGCTCACACAAGTTACCCTGACAGTATTTTTGACATTTTTATTTGCTAATGCAAGCTCGACATTTACCACCAGCTAATTTACTACAGCAGCCCTAACAAAACCTCTTTGAGTGCAATCATGAGTTTCTTCAAACAGCTCAAAGATGTGTGTTAGTTAAGATATCTCAAAACTTCATTAGGACTGTGAAATTATGCTGGCACATTCCACAGAGACTGCCCTTTTGGCTGTCAATGAGAAGCTACATGCTGCTATGTCAGCCAAACTGTCATCAATCCCCATCCTCCTCGACCTTTCCATAGCATTTGACAGTCAACCACAAGACTCTCTTGTCCATCCTTATAAGTCTTGGAATTTGTGGCTCATCATGGCAAAGGCTTGCGTCCTACCTACAAGGTCCAGAGATCCACATCTGCTCCAAACAGGCATCTCTCAGGGCTTGGTACTTTATCCTCTTCTGTTCTCCTTCTATACTATATCCATCAGTAAGGTTATATACTCACATGGGTTCCTATTCCTCTGCTGTGGAGATGACACTCAATGTATCCGCTCAGACACTCCTGTTTCTGCCCGGATCTCTGCATATCTGCCAGACATCTCATCATGGATGGCAGCTCATCAACTGAAACTCAGCTTCATCCCAGCAGATTCATCCCCACACCATGATCTTGTGATATCCCTGGACAGCTCTCTGATCTTTCCTTTGGTCACAGCACGCAACCTTGGAGTAACCATGGACAATCACCTGTCCTTTTCCTTCATATTTCTATTCCTCTCATCTTTCTTGCTCATGTCGATTTCTCCTCTTCAACATCAGAAGGATTTGTCTATTTCTTTTGAAGCAGGCCACTCAGGTACTTGTTCAGTCCCTTATGTCAAGACTGGTCTCCTGTAACTTACTCCTGGCAGGTCTGCCTCTGACTGATGCTTGCCTACAAAGCCAAACCTGGACCAGCACCCTCCTACCTGAGAGCTCTTAGCCCACCCCACACTGCACCTTGCTCTCTTGGATCCTCCAGCACTGCTCGACAGGTTCTGCCATCTCTCACGGTACAAGGAAGACACTCATCTAGACTCTTCTCTGTTCTAGCACCTAGTTGATGGGACGACCTATACCTAGATGTCAGAACAGCTGAGTGCCTGGGTGTCTGCAAACCATGACTAAAGACCTACGTACTTGGATTAGTGCTTTCACTATTTATTCTTATATTAATTCTCATGTTATAAGTTTTTAGACCAATGGAATTCTTTGGCCGAGTCCTAGTGAACCAGTATCGGAATGTATACACTGATAGAAACTTTAAAACACTAGTGTAGGTCACTCTGGTAAGGCCATCTGCCAAATGCATAAATGTAATTGGCAATAATGGTCTAGAAAGTCTAGTAAGACCTTGCAACTGCCACACCACACTTTTCACTTCTTCTCAATCTGCCAAAGGAGATTTGAAATGACAGTAAGCACTCTTCCTCACTCCTGGTGTGTAGGGAGGATTTTTTTGCAATTAAATGAATTTCAAACCACCAGGAGCATTAATAATGTATCCCGGTGAGCAAATGGAGTATCCCCACTCTTCAGAGGTCATGTGTGTTTTAGAGGAAGCTTGTGACAGATGTTAGGATGAGATATTCCAACACACACAGCATAGTGAACAGTTTGATGTCTGACTTAATCCCCATTTAATGCACCTAGTGTCAATTACTAAAGACCAAAGCACACTAGGTTGACAGTGATTTTATCGCAGATACCTGTCCCCGTGTCACCCAGGGGAATGATTAATTTTTAAAGCTACAAAATGAGAGCAGATCTGGTTTGCAAATTGTTCATTTTAATGATCCCAGGCAAAATGTTTTTTGTTTTTTTTTTGAATAATGCATTATATACTTAATACTTTTTCATTTGTAGCTTGTGTAACTGCTCATAAGTAGTTTCATTTGTTTGAAATTTCTGTCGCAGACTTTAAATGATTTTCTTAATTAACATAAAACCTGTGAAGAGAACTAGGCAGACAATCAAACAAACAAACAAACAATCAAACAAACAAACAGACCTGTTTACTTGATTTAAAGCCCATGATTACTTGATACTTGAGATGATGCCTTATTATGTATTATTTCAACTTGACCTGGGTACAATGTGATACAAAGATGTGTACCCCAGTGTCCTACAGATGTCTCCTAAACCTGACAAGAATTAAGTGGTTACTGATGAAGATGAATGAATGAATTATTGCATATGCTAGGAAACCATGGGGACATTTAGGCGGACTGGGATGGCACTGGCCCCCAGTGAAATTTGGCTTGCCACCACAGGTGCACCCCCCCCATCACTGAAAGTGGCAGGTGATAGATTTATTAAGCTTCCCGTTAGTAAACTGAATATATCCGTCCAGTTGTACACTATGCTAATACCAGTGGTGGGCATTTGTACAATGTGTACATGGATTTGGTTATGGTGATTGGCTAAGTGCAATGTGGATGCTGTATTTATTCACATAAAATTAAATGTTGGCAAATTTTTCCTGCCACACAGCAAATCAGAATTCACAGCGTTATGGTATGGAGACACAGGATATGGACACCTAGCATAAGCCACCATGGCAGAATGAATCTGGCATGACATACACCAGGCACTTAGTGCTATGCTCAGCACCAAGCTTTCTGTTCACACCAGCTATTACAACAAAACTGTTTGAACCACAGCCAACTAGAGGCTGAATTAAAAAACTGATACTCCTTTTAACAGAACTTGCCACTTTAATGACAGCTGTGACCAGACACAAAATGAATTTACTAGTCAAACTACATTGAAGACAACATTACTTTTATTATTACCTAAATTAACGGCTTGTATCTAAATTCATGCTATGTCTAATATACCATATTAGTCTTAGGCACGTGCAAGGAAATGTTGCAAAGTAAAAATGACTTCAAAAATAATGAAACTAAATCTTTCCATTCAAAGGAAAAATACTACAACATGCAGGAAACGGTGATAAACTAAACAAAGTCAAGATTTGCTTTTTTTGTTTTTTTTTCTTAAACAGGAATCCCAGGCACAAGGTGTACAGCTTCATAAGGAAATGAGGTGACAGGTTTTTCTGCCACGCTGCTCTTCTGGAGACTCTGACTTGTGAACTTGCTTCATTTTTTGTACGCAAAACCCAGGAGTCCTCATCTTGTGTTTTCTCTGAAAAGTGCTCCCTTATGTCATATGTT
>JAQLOM010000014.1:9573349-9575849 GCA_030068315.1 Chrysichthys thysi
CTCCTCACTTTCTTAGGACCCATGATGAAAATACAGGGTACAGGACAGATAAAGTTCCAAAACGGCACAAAGAACACGAAACGAAGCGAGGAATGTTGTCTCGGGGTAGACTGGGACACAGGAACGCATAAAGGCGGCAGGCGGCACAAAACGTGATGAAATCGCCAATGTCGTATCACAAAAAACTGTCGTGTTCCAAAGCAAAAAAATAGCCCGACATCAACCTCGTATCTCGGAAATGTCATAACCTGGGTCGGTGGAAAGTCAAGGTACCACTGTGTGTGTGTGTGTATGTGTGTGTGTATGTATATATGTATTATATAATATGTGTGTGTGTGTGTTTTCAACCTTGACGCACCTGATGGTGTCTGCATAGATAAAATATAGTGAGTGGTGTCCATTTACTTTTGAGATGTCTGTGATTAGGGTTACTATCTCAAAACATTGCTTTTCTTATCTTAATATGGGGGCCATTGGATGTGTGCAGGGGGCTGTAAGATGTTGTATCCCTTTAATTAGCAGTGGAGGCTGAAGGGCTTTAGTCATAGCTCTTATGATCTAAAGTGTCTTCTATAGAGGCCTTTGTCAAGCTTGGCTTGCTCTCCCTGTACATGTGTCAAAATAGCATATTATAGCTCGGATTTGATAGCACTCATTGTGGCCTGGAAGGTATTTAAAAACCTGCATACTGACTGGGAAGTAAATTTATATGATGTTACAGTCTTGGGATTAATTACTATGCTATTAATTTAGCATGGTCGAGGTGAGAGGCAATGTTCGGTTGATGAGATTATTATTGGAGCAGTGTCAAAAAACTGTGTAAACAAGAGCACATGCAAAAACCTTTCAACAGGAAAGACATCGTATGGAATATTAAACCATGCATACAACAAAATGAAGTGAAAAGTGGCTGCAAAATGTCTCAAGTTCAGATTCAGTTTAGATTTATTGTTAACACTTTAGGATAGGAGCTTAACCATTGGACATTAATGCATAGCTATTAATATGAATATAAATGAATATAATATAGAATATAATGAATATAGAAGCTATTTGACAACAATGGTAGCTTATTGTGGTTTGATTTTGTGTCACACCACAGTCCTGTCAAATGCTTAGCTCTGATTAATATGTTACATAGGGTCTTGTATAGTGCACGTTCAACATAGACAGGTAAAAAAAAAATGTGTATAATCATTGATTTGGTGAAGGTTTTTTTTTTTGGATGATGTCTCCAGGTCCAGGCACTGTGTAACAGTCAGAGGCAAAGTTATAACTTTGAACTTTAAAACAAAGGCTATTGAGGGAATGAGAGCAGTTCTAGCTGTTACTATGTAAGTTGCAATAGTTACTGTAAATAACTACAGTAAATACTGTAACTAATGCAACAATAAATTGTTAAAACATATACACTGTTTTTCATTAAGGAAATTAAATAAACTCTTGGCAAATTGCTGTGGTGTAAGGGCAGTAAAACAGTGTGGAACATGCCGTGATTGGAAAAATAATCAACTTTATTTGTTAACAGGAACCCCTGCAACAGCATGCCCTGTCTTGTTTTATTCATTACTTATAATATTTTTGCTTTATATGAGTTACTATGGTTTAAATAAGTGAATTAAGGTTATAAATTAATTCACAATTATTCAGGAATCCCACATCTTTTGCATTTGGCAGTTTGCTTTTTTTCAGTGAGAGCAAAATCTGGTTAATGTCATCTTTTCTGATGCAAGATGGACATTTCACACACTCACGCACGCACACACACACACACACACACACACACGCGCGCACGCACGCATGCATGCAAAGGACTTTACAATCATTATATTTTTGCATTACAGACCACACATGCAATAGATTCTGTCTGAGATGGAAAGAGCACATTATCGGCATGCCTAAGGTATGGACATATTTCACTAATAGTGCACAGGAAATAAAGACTTATGGAAAATCAAATGAGGTATGAACCGCCATAAGCCCAAAGACAGCTATTCCCTTTGGAAAATCGTATATTTGCTGAAGATAATTCCTCCGGAACGTGAAATGTCTCCGCGTACTTGACCCCGCACCATTATCTCCTCTATGCTTGAACTCTCCTTGAACTTAGAATAAGCACTTCACAAGTGTGATACGGTCACCTCTTTTGCATCCAGTTATTCTAGCTCCAATTTTCTGCCTAATACTGCAATTACCTTGATCTATGACTGAAGTCACCCTTTCGTGTATTAATACTGGAATCAGCACATTTATGGAAGGAAGCACCTGAGTGTGACCCTTGCTTTTGCTTCTTAATATCCTGATTAATTGGGAAAATAATTAATTGGCTTTGCAGGCTGGACATTCCAAGTACTGTATATGTCTACGTTTTACGCTTAAGTGACGGGTAAGATGAAATGTTCTGAGACAAGACAATTTCATAGTCTAAAGGAAACAATGTTTTATATTTCATATATTACCATGCTGTCACCTGCTAATAGTGTAATTGTATTGTCACATC
>JAQLOM010000014.1:9578349-9583349 GCA_030068315.1 Chrysichthys thysi
CCCTTGTGTGTCCAGACACAAATGACCTAACATTTAAGATACAGTGGAACATCTGGTCACGAACGCCTCCGAAGATGAACAAATCGGTTCCCGACCACAAATATTCAGTTCCACTCAAGCACTCGTGGTGTGAACATGTTCAATGCATTTTTGCTCTATAAACCTTCAATATGGCTCCAAATGAAGTGAAAAGTGGAAATGGTAATGAGAGTAAGAAGCCTAAGCGTACAACAATTGAAATAAAGAAAGAAATAATTGCAAAACATGCGAACCGCCACCGTATCCCTCCGCCAGCGTCCACCTACGCCAGCAACCACGTACGTATCCACCGCAAAGATAACGTGCATTAAAATCATCTGTTTATTTCATTTAGTTTTATTTTTCTATAATTAAGGTTATTTTCATTTCATTCTATGTTTCATTGCCACACATAAACCCATAATACACTTTAAAAACATGTTTTTGAGGGCTGAAACTCATTAAATGTATTTACGTTAATTTCAATGGGAAAAATTGATTCGGGTCATGAACACAGTCTCGGAACGGATCAAGTTTGTGACCAGAGGTTCCACTGTATTAAAAACACTATGAAAATAATATAATAAGGCCATCTCTAAATTTGTGCACTCAGCATAAAAACAAAGGCAATTCATCTAGTGTGAGTTATGCAATAAGAATGCAAGCTACACATCTTGTGGGAAGTGCTATCAGGAAGTGTGCTGTAACAGACGGTGAATCTCTGTGTCACGGGGAGTATCTGAGGTCACCAGAGCACATGCTCCACAAAGCAGTGTCATCATTTACACAAATGAGGATGACCCAAAAGTTGAGGGTGAGAAACATCTCAGGCACAGCTGGTACACAGACATAAACAGGCGTATAGTTAGACTAAACAACACCAGCATGAAACAACATGGAACACAAACATGGATTTGTATTAGAATTTTAATCTTATTATTGCTATGTCTACACATGACCTCATTATCTTCAGTAACCAAAAGGAAATCACTTGGCTCTTCCATTTTCCAAGTCCTCGCAGCTTTTTGTGGAAATATGCATTAGTTCTCTTGGGAATCCAGAAAACATTTGGTAACCACATGGAGAATAAAATGGAGAATGCTTGCAAACAGGCAAATGTCATACATAGCTACAGCCTTGTGCAAAGAAATAGTGCCAGAAAAAATTAATGCCATATTTGCTAAATTTGTTAATGGAACACTTAATTTGTCGGAAAGTTAGATTACAATAAATCTTTAATAGGGAACTGGCAAATGTGTGTTTTTTTCTGAATGGAAAAGCATTTAAAAGCAGCAGCACTATTACTATTTATCAGTTGCAATTCTTATTACTATTTATAGAATTTTTTATTTTTAAGAAACACAGGTGCTCACTCAACCTAATCTCATGAAAAATTCAAATCATATTAAAATGTGGTTAGATGTTCTTTGATATCACACACAACGGTGCGTATAAGGGTTCATCCCCCTTGAACCTTTCCACATTTTGTAGTGGTCAGTGGCGAGCCGTGCATTTCACACCTAGTCCTTCAGTAGTCGTCGTCGCCCCCCCAGGATCGTCATATTAATCATAATGTTGAATTATTTACATTTAAGACAAAGCACAAATGCAACAGGCACCATTCGAACGTACAGCAGAGTACAATGCTGAGTAAAATACTGTGAACATCGTACTGCTTTTTAAACCCATGATGGGGCATGGCTTCAGGGCACGGGTTGCCATGTTGCTTTTAACCCATTAGCTTCCGTGGGCCCCATTTGAGGATCATATATTGAATGGCATAAAAAATAGATGGCATGTGCCATGATCCCCATTTGGAACTTTGACTAAAAATTGAAATTTCAGAAATATTAACAGTCATACTTCTTGAAAGTAGATGTTTTTGTTACTATTTGGATGTAAATTAATAGAAATACATGAACATTTTCAGAAAATGTTTTTGGCAGTTAATGGGTTAACTCCATCAGCAACAGAGCAGACGACGCACTAGACATTGTAGAGCCTTTTATTCTAAACCATAGATGTGCATTCTTATAGAATCTGTATGATATGAAACTAGATCTTACTATAATGAGTAATTGAAAAAACAAGAAGCCCTACCTTAAGGTAAGAGACCTGAAGGATTCAAAACTTTAATACGGCTTTATCCTATTAGAAGATTTAACATTTTCTTGGAGGATAATTATTCTCCCAGATGAAAGCAACAAACTGAGATGTTTGAGATATGTGTGCATGAATTAATGCGTAAACACATGTACTTTTACACATGTATGTAAATGTCACATGTGCAAATAGAATACTTAGGTGATAGCTATATATTAAAATATATTCTAATAGTAAAACATGTTCTGTAACTCACTGTTAATGGTTGGTATCTTCTAAAGGATAACACTTGGGATTGACTCAGTGTGACGCTCTACAAACGACACTTATATTTATGAAAAATCTTGATCAATTTGTTTCATTTTTCAATAACTGATGAAATAATATTAATTCTCAGTACTGGCTGCAGACTTTTAGACCTCCACTGTACACAATCTGGTGTTTAGATTATGCTGATATAAATTTTGTTAATCAAAGTGAGCATTAGCATTAATAATGAGGCTGCATCAAAGCTCAGAAGAAAAAAAAAACAGATGGAGCAGATACATGAGGTCCACATATTGCAGTGGAGATCAGAGCATGTTTTACCAATCAGAATTTCTATCTCCAGGGAAAAGATGAAATTCAGATTCAGCACTAACACAGAGGACCTTGGTTTAACATTTTGCTGGAGTCGCATGCCCACTCACTGCCCAAAGCTTGCACTTGGTATCCTGGCAAGCTGCTCAGTTCCACAGACTGATGGTCTCTCCTCGGGCAATACTTGACCATGGATGACACACACACACACACACGCACGCACACACCCATGATTTTATTTATTATAACAAATAGATCAGATGTTGCATCTAATCGCTTAAACTAGGCCAGTTCCATGACTGTAGAATGAAAATGTGCAGTTGCTTTTTAGTACTTTATTTCAATTCAATTCAGTTCAAATTTTCTCTATTCAATATCAAACAACAGATATTTTTCAAAACGTAAACAATTTCCAACAAAATCCCAAACAACAACAACCCCGCCCCCCCCAAACAATTACAAGCTCCATTTGCACGTGAACCCTTGCAATCCCACATTTAAAATGCATTGTATCAATCATGACCTCATGCACACACACAAACATTTGTCTCCTTTGCAGTCTGTCTCCTTTCCCGGTCCGTCAGATCTGTGCCTATAAACACCCACTTGGTTTTTTTTTTTCATCCTTGTTTTTTCCCCCTCTTCTCACAACCAAACTGTTCAAGCCTCTTGCCTGCCAGTCAGTCAAGATGGCCTCCGGCCTTGCAGCCAATCCGGCGGTCTGGCATGAAGCAGAGGATGGCAGGCCAGCTGATCTGCTCCCGACTCCCTTCATCTGCTCTTCTGGAAACTTTTGGGATGAGTGCAAATTTCCGAGAGCTTAACGGTCCAGAGGCCAGAGTATTTCGAGGGTGTAGAGGAGAGAACAAAAAAAAAAAAGCCTGTAGTCATCTTTGAGCTGGAGAAATCTGTTGCTTGATAACCCTGCTACAACTGTCTTGCTTATAAAAAAAAGACCAATATCAGACCTTTATGGGTGAAACAAAGAGCTGTGGGTGAACAAAACTTGTTTTTAGAGTCTGGACTGGAAGCTGAAGCTAAACACCTAAAGGAGACACTGTTTGTAGTCCCTCTTAGATAAGCCATGGCATCACACAGCGCTGCCATTACACACGAATGAGTGTTCATGCTGTGAAAATCCATTCGCTCACTTCATCATAAGGGAAACATATCAACATCTTATAGATGCTAGTTTAAAAAAGAAGAAAAGGTTCATACATGGAAAATTAGGACTTACTAGCTCATTAGAAAATAAATGTAATCATTAATCAAATCACTACTTTCCCCTATCTGGAAAGCAAAAGAAGTGGTCTTATGGGGAGGGTGTAAATAGATTATGATGAACTGCTTGAACCACAGTGTGTGGCGGTAGGAAGGAAAGCACCCAACAGCAGTTTAGGCAACAATTTGAGATGCAGCTGCAGCTGCTGTTTGGTTAATGCAGTAATTGATAGACTCTATCAGTCACTAGAGGGAACAGAGCGAAATCTTAAACTACCATCATTATGGCCTCCTAATTGCTCTATACCATGCAAGCTGTCTTTTTTTTTTTTTAATCATCTCCCTTATCTAATTTGTCAAAACAGGAACAGTTTTCTAAAACATTTATACCAGCAACAAAAATATTATTATTAGAATAATACTTAATTAATATAGCCGATTATTATCTAAAGCAATAGCCTAACTGTTGAGCTCTAATCAAGTACCTCAACAACTATTGGAAAACTTTTCATCATTCACCAGTTATACCATGTGGAAGTGAAGTACAGACCATTATCATGTACTCATGTTTATTAGCACTAATCCAGGATCCACCCTAGTTCCTGCAATGGTACTACATGACCGAGGGCAAGGCATACAGCATCACCAAGAGGAAAGTCCACTATACACAGGTCATACTTCTAAGATGGTTGGTTAAGTCTACGGTGAAGCTGGGGTTCTTTGGGGCAGCCATAGGGTTCTTTGGCTGAGGGACATTCATGGTGGGGACATGGGCTAAGATTAAGGGTCAGCCTGCAAACCTCATTAAGAGCCTGGATTTAACTGCCTGGTACCCTGAAATCTGTAGGCAAAGACAGTAAATCTAGTTGGCCTTACCAGACTTTTTCCTCATAGTACATGGGGGTAGTATGAGCTTATGAACCTGATACACAGTCCAGCATTCTTAAGTGCAGCATGCAATTACCTTCTGAAAGCATGTTTATTACAAATAATTCAGAAATTCATATTGGTAGCAGGCAAAACTCTAAAAGGTGATCTATTCTCATAAATAAGGTGTGTGTGTGTGGGGGGGTGTCCAA
>JAQLOM010000014.1:9632440-9643393 GCA_030068315.1 Chrysichthys thysi
CGCTTCTGGAACTCCTCATCCCCGCGTCTACTATCGCCACGGCCCTGGGTAACACAGCCGAGACACCCCTACGCCCGCCACTACGCTCCCTCCGGAGGCCCGCAGTAAACAGACACCACCGAACAAGGTACCACGCATCCCGGTCCTTCATAACTGGATGCAGACATCGCGTTTTCGTTCAACGCCCTCGGCTCAGACGTTACAATAGCATATGGTTTGCCTCATTTCTCTCCTCATCAGCTCAGGTAGGGAGCCCTCATTCCCTGTATATAGGGACACAGTGATTCTGGAAGAGCCCACACCCATCAGGATAATAATGTTTCACCAGGGTTAAAGGTTATCAAGTCATAAAGGCGAATCACTTTGCATTGATTTCCAGTCATGTTTCCTTCTATGGGGACAAGTACATCCAAACCAGCCCAGCAAAATCTCCCTACATCATAACAGAGCCAGAGGTTTATCTTTCAGTTTGAATTCGTCCCCTATACACATCTGATTCAGATACTGTATTTGAAAGGTTTTCAAATAAAGAAAAACAAGGGTTATCGATTCCACACAGAAACTTAATGTAATGTTATACTGGATGAGCTCAACAGGGATTTCAAAGTTTTCCATCCAAATGTTTGTCCTTTTGGTAAATACACCAACCATCCCAATTTAATTAACGGTTCCCCTCCAGAGTTTCCTTCATCTGGTTTCCCAAAGACCTGCCCTACTTTTCTTTCCCCAGCCCCAATTTAAATCACAGCGCAACAAAAGAACTTCAGTGCCAAAAGCTAAATTCAGATGACAGGCTAAATTCAATACTTATTTCGTCTCTCCAGAGAAAAATCACAAGCAGCAGTGTGCACAAAAGATAAAGTAAGACAGTCCGCACTCACTCAAGCAGCAACCCTATCAGTCCTGCAAGAGAGACAGCACTGTGCCCAGCTTGCCACGCTACCCCACACCATCTCAAGGTCACTTCCTCCTTCAGCTCTGAGGGATGATGGGTAACACCAGCCGGGTACCCGCCTTCAACCTGGCCCGCTTTTTATTCCTGAAAGATGAGGGGAAGGGCATGGCAGACTCCCTGCTGCTCAATAACTGCTAGCAAATGTTGCCACCCCTTGAAGGTGCTGACCCTTGAGCGGGCAAAGTCCCAGGGCACCTTACTGCCGAGCAGAGGACAAGCAGACAGCTGTCTTCTGTCAGCTAGCTCCAGATCAAAATCCCTGAACAAAAAAGTCACTTAAAAAAGAAATTGGATACAAAATGGTCCTTGACTCCACTCAAGACCTAGAAAAAGTTTCATGGACATAGAATTAAAAAAAATAAAATCTTTCTTATGCATAGCAAGTTAATTTTCATACTTTTGAAAGTGCTCAGGGAGTGTATAATTTTAAAATTATAATTAGGATTGTTATCATGGTGTAACAAACGTATCTTCCGAATTCCAAAAGGCTGTTAATATAAGATGACTGGCAATGGGATCAAAACTCTCCTCTCTCGTGTGGTCCTGAATTTTGTTTTAAAACAGAATTTCAAAACCGTTATAAATTGTCCCAGAGCTATCTCTCTCTCATTCTCGACTTACAAGCCAGAATATAAGAAAACACATTCTATCTTTCCTGATGGGAAGAAGCTGCATAATTAATTTGTATATTCCACAGTGACAGATGTTTGATTTTGGCCATAAAAGTAATTAATAAGGGGAGTGGAGAGAGGCAGATTGCTTAAGGATTATTTATGAAGACCTCAGTCTCCTCAGCGGAGGCTGGAGGTGGGGGGAATGTCAACTCGCCTTCATGCTCCCCTCTCTTCACCTGCTCCCTGAGACACAGATGTTTGTCTGTGTCAGATGACCCTTCTTACTTGCTTAGTGGGCACTGAGAGAGAGAGAGAGAGAGAGAGAGAGAGAGAACCTACACCATCAGCAAACCTCCATTATAGAATGAATTATTAAAATATAATATTTATATTGTTGTATGAATTATAGAAACATAAACTTAATTTGGTTGATTTCAAAAGACATTACTGGCATTCTGACCAGGGTGATTTCCTGCCTTGCCCTCAGGGTTCCTGGGCTTGCCCACAACTCTGACCTGTCCTAAATGTATAGCTGAATCTAAGAATTACCATAATTTCCGGACTATAAAGCGCATCAGAATATACGCCACAAACACTAAATTTTAAAATAAATTTTTTTTACATATATTAGCCGCACCAGACTATAAGCCACAGATATATACGTTGTGAAATGAGATATTTACACAGTAAGATTTTGTAAATGTTTATTTACATTCCTTAATTGTTTCCAAATGGTGCCTGTAACACGGCAGTAAAACAGCTGACCGAACAAAACAGAAAAGTCATTAATGTTTTTGTTCATCCTCCTCCTGTGCACTGAAACCACTGAAGTTGTCTTCTTCAGTGTCGGAGTTGAAGAGAATCAGAACATCTCCATCACACACCTTTTCATTCTCTCTGTGGGTGTCATGCTGGTTGCGTCAAGTGTGCCAAAAACTACCGGTAGCGTCTTCTTCCTTGCATTGACCTCTTGTGCCTGTCACGTTTTTGCGCCCCCTGATGGCAGGTAGCGAAGAAAAGTCTATAGATAAGCCGCATTGTTGTACAAGCCGCAGGGTTCAAAGCAAGGGAAAAAAGTAGCGGCTTATAGTCCGGAAATTACGGTAAGCAGTCCATTTCCCACAATTGTTTTAAATGACTACAAAGTTTAAGTAAAATGATTAAGAATTACCCTGGCAATGCTTTGATTAACTGATTAACATAAACATATTTCATCTAAATGTATCAGTGGATAAACTCGCATGGATATTATAGATTTGTCCTAAGAGTTGAAGAACTGCTGCTGTAATCATAAAGACTGTCCTGTGCTCATCCCAGGACTCTTAATCATGATATGCTCATACTGAACATCCTTTCAAGACACTTAATGCCGTTGGTCTTTGTTCTTCTACACCTGTATAGTGTAGTGATCTTTTAATCCCACTACGCAGTGTCACTCAGGGAAGGATGGGTTTCACATCCGGATCCTTACAAGGTTTCTTCATGTCTTCTCTGGGAGGATTTCCTTGATAATCTTACCTCATTAGGCATCTAAAGCTGGTTTGCTACAATGTCTGTTATTAACACTACAAATACAATTGAAGTGCAACTGGTCCAAAAGAAGCTCAGGACCTGTTCGAGATGCTGAGCCTCTAGTTATTGATTAAATAGTTGGTGCAAACCTGATCTCATTAAGGAATTTGTTGAAATTTGACCAAGCGAGGACAATGTAGTTAGACTATATTGAATTTCATAGAAATGAAAGTAGGAAGATATGCTCACTCTGTCCCTGAAATCTAACTTTAACATTTCATCTTCTTCTTCTGCCACTTAATCCTGTTCAGGGTTGCAGGGGGAAGCTGGCTCCAATCCCAACTGACATCGGGCGAGAGGCGGGACACACCCTGACACCGCAGAGCGACACACAGAGACAGACAACCACTCACACTCACATTTACACCTACAGCCAATTTAGAGTCGCCAATTAGCCTAGTCCCCTCTGTGCATGTCTTTAGACTGTGGGAGGAAACCGGAGTACCCGGAGGAAACCCACGTGAACACGGGGAGAACATGCAAACTCCACACAGAAAGACACCCGTGCCAAACCTGGGGCTTGAGCCCAGGACCTTCTCGCTGTGAGGCGACAGTGCTAACCACTCATCCACCGTGCCACCCATAATGCCAAGTTCCTAGTATTTTATAATGCTTTCAACTTTTTCACTTAATAAATATTAGTAAGTGATGTATAATTCTCCTCATACAGTTTATTCAAAACCTATAGCTTTTATAAAAATAAAAACAAAATCCAGCTGTCCCCAAACTGACTGAACAGGACTAAGCGAATTGCCATGTTAGTGTATATGGATTAAACAGGCCAAGTTAATGCACACATGCAGAGAAGGAAGGGAGGTACTTCAACAGGAAGAACCACCATTTCACTTAACAGAAGAAAGGTTGTGAAAATATGCCCAAAATTACTTTCCCCACCTACAGCTTCCATGAGAGTTCATACTGTATGTGTGTAAGACTAAAGAGTGGACACAGTATATGAATACACTTTCCTGTAATGAGCAGGTAAATCAAACGCTTGAAGGCTTTACTCGAAGTTCTTACGGCTATTTGACACCATTGTGGTGACTGATGTAATCAGAGTGGATCACGGTGACTGTAATTCCACAGAAGGTTAGTGCTGGTGACCTGCCACAATATGATCCTGTTTATGGGTGGAAATCGCATCAAGATTACTCTCCAGGGTCTTATTAGATGGGCTGTGATTAAAAACAAAGCTCTGATATGTGCAAGGTGAGAAGCACAGCGTAGAATTCTGATTGCTGTTTTAGGTTAATTATGCCTGTATACGATTTCCCAACGATAACAATAGTGCCTCATAGATCATAGTTAATATTTAGCCTCATAGTAAGACAATGTGAGAGGCTTATATTAATTCAGAGCATAGCTTCTTCCTGGGATTATAGTATCAAAATATTAATAATGGCAGCAGAGAACATGCGGAGACAGATAGTCTGGGATTAAAATCCTGCTGATCCTTCTAAATCCAAACTCTTCAGATGAGAGGGACCCCTCGGCTCAACAGCTTGATGTCCCGCAGGTTTTGTAGGTTTTTTCAGAATTGGGGTTTCTGAACCTTGTATTCAGAGATAAATAGGCAGCAGTTTTCACAATTGCTCATTTGTCCGATTTCGCATGAGGTAATTTACCAACAAACTTTTTCCTTAGAGCCTGTCATTTTGTATATTGAAATAGTGCATCTGTGCCAGTACTTTAGAGAATATTATGATTTATTAGGTTTCACAGAGCAACGCCCCCCCCCCCACCACAAGTACAAGATTATGTTACATATTAAAACTTTTTGCATGTTAAAATTACTAAGCAGTTATCAGTGGTCGATTTTAATGAGGTTGCGATTGAAAGTATAATAGTTCATTGGAATGATAGCAAAATGAATAACCTAGAATTAACTGTTAATTCAGCTACAAATCACAAGTTGCCCCAATTCAGGCATAATGTTTTGAAGCACTACTAACAAAATCTGTTGTCATGATTCATTATTAGTTCAATTTCCAAAGGTGTAGCTCATAGGTAGCTTTACATTCACTTAATGCTAAATTGTTACTTTCTACAGATAACATTTAATCAATAAATAACTATGATGACCCTATTAATACTGTTTAGTGCTAGTAAGCATGGAGTATGGATGCATCACGATGACAATTTATGTCTCTTCAGTCCTTCAAATATTTATATCTGAACACATGACCTAAAGCAAAAGGGTGTGTTTTTATATATTATTATTATTATTATTATTATTATTATTATTATTATTATTATTATTATTATTATTATTATTAAAACACTGAAAAAACACTAAGCTGTGAATTCTGGCTCTGACAGTTCCTCGACCTCATTTCTAACAAAATTGATTGTTTCTATTTTTAAAAATATAAACAAACTAGCAGCCTGTATAATCCCACCATGACCCTGACCAGGCAGGTACTAAGGATGTTGGTCATGCATACTGTAGCATAGCACATTTATATTGCTGAAGATGGCCTTTCTATTTCTCAGACCTGTGTTTTCACTACAGTGAAAATGAATACCTCTCGCTTGCTCTTATGACACCTGTAGTCCCTGTGAACCTTCCAAAAAAACTGAATAGCGCACCTCATATTCATGTCAGTATTTGTATCCATTTACAATAAATTATCTGGGGATTTTTTTTTTTGAATATTACATTCATCTTCAGTTACATCCCTAGGAATCATGTTTTTTCATCCATGTTAATCATGAAATAAATTTAATAGTTTACGTTTTTTCAGAGCTTTGTGGGAACAGCTTAACTTTACGAGAAATAGTTCTAATATATTGAGATTTTGTGCATCTGTAGCAGAATGTGGAGAAATGAGACAGATGTTACTTATTAAATGCAGTTGTCCCTTCGGTTCTTCTTCTGCTTTGTTGCTTGAAACTATTTGAGCGAAAGACAAAACTTTGAATTTGTTCTTATGAATTACGTCTAACTGAATGACCACATACCTAAGACTTTAGCAGCAGGTATATATGGCATTAATAGGCAATGTATTTGAAATTAATAGACAGCAGTAAATTACCGCATATTTTTATACAGTAGACATGAGTTCAATCTCTCTGTTCCTTGGCAGATAAATAGAGAGATTAAACCTAATGAAGAAGGTGATCGTAAAAGAATACATTTGCATACTAATTAACACCATGTAATACACTCGCCAATATTCTTGCCAAACAAGTACTAAATTGAGTCATCATAGTAATTTATTGTTGTAATGTTCTCAGTTGAAAGTTGGAATTTGGGATTAAGTGAATATAAATGAACACTTTTGGAAATTGAACGACAATGAACTTAATCAATGGTCCTCCAGCACTTTGGTGGATTGCAATCTATATCTGAATGAACTGATTAGGATAACGTTTTGCTTTAGACCATCATTCCAACGAACAATTTCTAAACTTTCAACCTCGCTAAAATTTAGCAGTGGTAATTGAAAGGGAAACTTCGCAGTTGTCTTAAAAGCTCAAAAGTTTATTCAACCCTGATCTTCTAGCTGTGAAAAAACCCTGGGTAACATTATTTCTGAAACGCATCATCCATAATCATTACAACTGTCCTTATAATCCTTTGTAAGCTGGTAACCAAAAGCTTGTAAGGATTTTTATAAAAATCGATTAATGCCTCATAAAGCTTTAATAATCATCCATTAATACGAGTGAATCAAGTGCCGTAAATGTTAATGATTTATGAATACGCACCTAGAGAATGTTAGCCAAGCATCGCTATGTAAAATTCACTAGCAGTCGCAAATGCGGTCATCCTTTGCCCACATAATGAATTTGAGGGCAATGTGTATTTAATTTTTTCCCCCCACTTTTATTACGATTTGCCATTAAAGCTTAGTAAATAAGCGTTCCCTTTTCCTGTAACAGATGCCCGGTCTTAAGCAACCTTAAAATCTTCTCTGATGATGAAGAATACATCTGCTCTGGCCCTCGGTCTCAGTAATATGTCAGCACTAGCACCCTCCTCGCACCACAAGGTTAAACCTCTCCACTGCAATATGTAATTAAATGCAAGGACCATATTTTTAATCCTAAAAGCTATTAGAGTTTCACTGGGGAGGGGGAGCTGATGCATTGTCTGAGCCTACAATAGCATTTTTAAAAGAAACAAAAAAATCGCTGGCTCTTATGTGAGAACTGTAACCCATATATGTTCTTAAATGGGCTGATAAAGCATCTTAAATATGGGCGCACTTGCGCAATTGACTAATCCCTGAAATGCTTTTTTTTTTTGGCTATTTGGGTCTCCTTACACCAAAAATTGTAATCAGGGCATCAATTTCCAACACAAAAAAATGACTTAATATATGAACCGCGTTACAGGGAAGAATAATGGAGGCATGAAACAGTAATTACAGTGTATTCATTCATTGTAGCCCTGAAGTATTAAAGTGCAGAGAATGTTTAATTATTCGATTTAAGTTTTCTACCTTTGAGAATGGCTGATTAAAACTGACCTATCCCTCAGACATAATGCTTTGAAATTTGTAAAATACTTAACTTAATTGGTACTTGTACCCCAAGCCCACGTTGCTCTGATGCACTGAGAGTGTGTCGAATCACGGGGAGGACACGACACACACTCTAGTTTCTGGCGGAAGGATGTTTTCCTACCACATCGCATTAAAGAGGTTGAACACTTTGTCCTTCTCTGTCACACCACAAGCAGGACAATCATCTGAGTCTGGACTCAATGTTAATGCATTCTTCCTTATTTGACTTTTTAATAGGCTTTCACCTAATTATCATCACATGGATCAGAACAAGGGCCGAGCGAGAGGAGAAACAAAAGGAGGTCATCTTGCGTTTTGCTGGCAAGCGGCCTGCTCTCGAGCACCCACCGTCCCACCAGCCTGTGCTAAATTTTTTCCCCTTGAACACGATGTCAATATGTTGATGTGCCTGCCTTTATTAAGACACCATCCAACTGATAACAAGTCCTGCTGTGTGTTACCAACATAAATAATTAGTGCGGAGACCAAGGAACGGCAGGTGGCTTTTGGCACAAAGAAATAATCATACTTGATGTGGAAAATAAAGTAAAAGGAGCCATCTGTTCCCGGCAGGGAGACAGGATGGGAAAAAAACACGTTAGCATATTGTCACTAACGTTATGAAATACACAGTTAATAATTTAGTCATGGCTTCAGACTCTGGCCACTTATTTAACGGATAGAAAGTGAGCGATGGCGGCCATGTTGATGCTTAAATTAACCTCGCCGTGTACCGCTCCTGCTGCCTCTACTGGGGATTTTTTGAAGCAGCGTGCCAATATTTGCTTAAAAGGTGGGGGGAAAATAGGCTCTTATTAGGTTTGGATGTGTATATTCATCATATCTAATATGCTATCAGCTTAGTGGCTGAAGCAGAAGTGAAAGACGAAGAGCTGAATCCTCATTAATAAAAAATGACAGCTTGTATTAGGGACCCATGTTTCCCTGGCTTACATTTTTACACAATAATGATAGAAACTACATTGAATTGGTTAGATATTGCAGTAAACACATTGTCAAGTTACTCAATGCTCAAAATCGGCGGGTCTTTATTAATATGCATGCCATGTTGAAACTATTTACACTGTAAAATCAGGCAATGCTTCAGGTCATGTGCTGAGATAAGGTTACAGGTGGGTAAAGTTGGGGCAGGAGCAGGGTTGGTGTTATCTCTTTCTTCATCTTCTTTCGTTTTAAATCTTAGCACAGTTTGTTTGGATTTATACAAGTTTCTGTTACAAATGAAATGACATTTGGGAGCTTAAGTCATCTTTTCCAACCTGATCAGAATGTTAATTTAGCTTCAAGTCGATGAATCTAACCACATTGTGGTTACAAAACCTGCAAACCTGGACTTAATTTCCTAAACTTCCCGGGGCCAGAGTTTACACTCCTGGCTCTTTTAACTACACATCTTTACTGTAGTAACTGAAGTCACAACCATTGCGAAATAATATGCAGGTATTATGAACGCTATATAACATGTTTTAAATGCATATATAGCAAAGCATTCTCACATCTGATTGTCAGAGGGTGTTGGGTAATTTTCTATAACAGCAGCTCAGACAGAAATTCCAGGTGTTAGTCAAAGCACAGGTTCATATAAATGTGCTCATTGTAATACATTAGCCTTTCTATAGTAAATATATCCTGTATTATAGGACTATACTACAGTACAGTATAGTAAACTTACACAAGGACTTGTAAAGTAGACACTCCAAAAACTTTACATTTAACAATCAGATTAAATCGGACTTTGTTTTCAACAAAAAAATCTTTGTTATGGTTTAAATTTTTGTAAGGGCACAGTGATGTAATATTTATAGGAGGAGTCTCCAGCATCAGGGCTTTATAAGTTTCAGAGGTGAAGCCGTTCCTTTCATATTTTTTTTTTTTTTTTAACTCCACAGAAACGTCTAAAAAGAAAAAAGGCTTTCTGGGTTCCCTGCATTTTTTCTTATAAAAAATTTAAGGTCCGCAAGGTAATTTCATTCATACTCCCTTTCTTTTTCTTATGCTGAATGATAAGTATGATCATCCATTTTTCAAAATTTGGGTTCCAATGGCGGGTTTGTAGAGGTGGACCCGCTCTTTCTGTAGATTATATAGGGCTTATTTTAAGTGATTTGTGATTTAAAATGATTTGTAGTTATAAGGAATTATACACTAATTAAAACATACTTATGAATACCACCTTTTACTGATAAATAGATCCCTCAGATAGATCTTTCAAGGATTCACAGTTTTTACTGTCATGTGTACAAAATACAGTGTACAATGAATTTTTTACTTGAATGCCTTCTTCACCGATAACAGACAATTAGACAGTTAGACAAATTGTGATCTACTGATGAAGATCTCCCTCTACACCAGTGACTGCACTTCCATGGACCCAGCTGTGAAGCTCCTGAAATTTGTGAACAACACTAGGCATAGGCTTAATCCAAGAATGGGATGAGTCTGTATATAAGCGGGAGGTTGAACCGCTGGCACACTGGTGCAGTCAGAATAACCTAGAGCTTAACATGCCCAAGATGGTGGAGATGATATTGGACTTAGTACAACCCTTTGCAATGCCCCCCCATCCCCCTCACAATATTGAACAGTCCTGTGTCAACTGCGGAGACCTTCAAGTTTCAAGGAGCTAGCATTTCTCAGGACCTGAAATGGGAGGCCAACATCAACTCCATCCTCCCATCCCAGCAGAGGATGTACTTTCTCAGGCAACTGAGAAAGTATGGCTTGCCACAGGATCTGCTGACCCACTTGTACACCGCAGTCATTGAACCCGTCCTGTTCACACCTACAGTCTGGTTTGGTGCAGCCACAAAACAGGATAGGAACAGACTGCAGAGAACTGCAAAGGCAGTGGAAAAGGGTCATTGGGGCCCCCCTGCACAGTCTCCAGGACTTATACATCTCTCGTACCAGGAAGCTGGAAGATTAAATCATTAAGGATTCCTCACACCCTGGACACAACCTTTTCCAACTCCTCCCCTCCAGAAGGTGCTACAGAACAGTGCACACCTGAACGAATAGACGTAAGAACAGCTTCTTTCCCCATGCCATCACCCTCATAAATAGTTGATCTGAACTATCTACCCTTCCACTTACCCTTGTGTCACTTACATTACGTACTCATTGTGTACAGTACTGTCCAAACGGTTTATATTACATATATTTATATCATGCACCAATGACATTGTATATCCTGTATATTGTGTGTGTGTGTGTGTGTGAGTGTGTGAGTGTGTATGTGTGAGTGTGTGAGTGTGTATGTGTGAGTGTGTGAGTGTGTATG
>JAQLOM010000014.1:9713959-9732890 GCA_030068315.1 Chrysichthys thysi
ACACACACACACCCACACACACACCCACACACACACCCACACACACACCCAAACACACACACACACACACACACACACATATATATGCGTGTGTGTGTGTGTGTGTGTGTGTGTGTTAAGACCTGGCAATCTATCACACCAGTCTATCATAGGGCTAACACACAGACTAACAACCATTCACACTCACATTCATGCCTATGGACAATTTAGAGAACCCAGTTGACCTTTGGGGTGTGGGAGGAAACCAGAGCACCCAGAGGAAACACACACAGGCATGGGGATAACATAAAAGCTCCACACAGGAAGCTAGCCAGGTTTTAACCCTAAATCTTCTTGCTGTGAAGCAATAGTGTTAACAACTGCATCCTTGGTTCAATAATTTATTACACATAAATACATTTAAATATATTCCTATCCCTGTAATGGACTGACGACCTTCCCAGGGTATAACCCACCTCTTGCCCAAAGTCAGCTAGGATTGGCTCTGGCTTTCCCCGAACCCTTAATGGATAAGTGGTATATATAATGGATGGATGGATGGATATATTCCTAAAACATGCATGAAAGCTTGTATGTCAGTTGTTGACTTTTTTCAGTTCAAGGGAATGACAAAAACCTGGTTGCTCACTAATATCCTGTGTATAAATCTATGTATTTGTATACCCCTCTGCTCATGTTTAGCAATCATTGTGTCTACCTTGGTTGATGACCAAATTATACAAACCCAGAATATTCAGATACAATGTCAGGGTTTTAGATTACTAAAAAGAAAGCTTGATTCAGTATCTACATTTCTGTAACTATATTATAGAATGAAACGGTCTATGATAGGTGTGTGTATATATATATATAATGTGTGTGTGTGTGTGTGTATACACACAAATTAAAAGCAGTGTCATGTATATGATCGATTTACCTTGATTGGAGTGTACCACTTAGTTTCAGATTGATGGTAGGGAGCCGCAGCTGGTTTGGGCTTTTTGATCATTGGCTCTTCAGCCTCTTCTGCCATTGAAATCACTGCATTCTTGGCTTTCTCCAGTCTCGCCCCCTCCTCTGTTGAGCCTTTCTCACCCCAGCGAACCTGGAAATACAACCAATTGTCTTGATTATTTCATTTAAAGAGTAAGGTTAAACGCTTTAATGTCTTTAATGCTTTAATTCATCTCATCCATCAATGTGGTAAATCCTCCATCACGTAAACCGGGTATGAGTTTAAATTAATGGGCCACACAGTAGGTTAAGCCAGTATAATATGCAACAGCTTTTGAGTATCACCTCTGGATATCTTGAAGAGTTTTGAGGGGGGAAAAAAGAATTTAAAAAAAATGAAAGAAGATCACTCAATGAATAAAATATTCCCTGTGCCGCAGGTCCCCCTAGCCGCTTTACATTTAAAGAAAGAAGACAGGTTGTTTTTAGAGACACCTCTCCCCAGGTCCATAAAAATGTCTCAGAAATGGAGATGGGGCTGTCGAGATGAATAAAAGCTTTGTGCATTAAAGGAACAGAAAAAGTGGTAGCACTCGGGACGCCATAAGTCTGTCGCGCACTCTCTCAGACTCCTGGGAAAAAGTTTCCTCAGCTTTTGGAGGGAAATCATAGAGACGCCACCTCTTCACGGGGCTATGGAGAAAGAGTAGCAGAGCATGGCAAGCACCTCTTAAAATGCCACTTCCTTTTGAGAAGGAGACAGCAGTAAGGAGAGCATTATGGCTGAACAACAGGGACTGACAAGATGGGCGTCTGCGAGATGAATTCATTAAGCTAGCGCAGCGGCTCTTGATCCTTTATCATCAACATAAGTTAAGAGAACGGGACGTGGCAGAAGTCGAACTGGCAGGAGCCTGTCATCTTGAAGGCGTCAGTCAAGGTGTTCTAGATCTAAAAAGACTTGTGTTGGAAACTTAAGGTCACCATTTCTTTCATACGGATCAAATTATAATAATGCTGATTAAAAAAAAAAACACACTAAACACCTGCTCATCGGTTGGTTTTTTTGTTTTTTTTTTAATGTGTGATGACCAGAACAGACTTGCAGGCTACAAGAAAATTGTGAAAAGAGTCAACTGCATGGATTCTTTAGAAGAGACTCTGTTCATGACCCGATTTGTTCGCGACCCAAATTAATTTTTCCCACTGAAATGAATGTAAATACAATGAATGTGTTTCAGCCCTCAAAACATGTTTTTAGAGTGTATTATGGGTTTATGTGTGGCAATAAAACATAGAATAAAATTCAAATAACCTTAATTATAGAAAAATAAAACTAAATGAAATAAACAGATGATTTTAATGCACGTTACATTTATGGTGGATATGTAGTTGCTGGTGTTGGTGGACGGTGGCGGAGGGATCTGGTGGCGCTTCTCATATTTTGTGATTATTTCCTTCTTTCTTTCAACTGTTATACGCTTAGGCTTCTTACTCTCACTACCATTTTCACCTTTTCACTTTCTTGGGACCCATAATGAAGGCTTATAGGGCAAAAATGCACATAAACATAACAAAACAATGCATTGAACATGTTCACACCACATGTGTGACCAGAACTGAATGTTTGTATCACGGAGCATGTGTGAAGTGGTGGTGGAGGGATATGGGGGCAGAGGGATATGGTGGCAATTCTCATGTTTTGTGATTAATTCTTTCTTTATTTCAACTGTTATACACTTAGGCTTCCTACTCTCAACGAAAAAATGCGTTGAAGACGTTCACACCATGAGTGCTTGACCGGAACTTAAGGTTTGTGCCACGCTGCATCGGTTGGCTGTCTGTACATTGGTCAAGGATTTGTTAATCGGTCGGTACAAAATCTGCTCGGGAATTTATTCCGTACGTCGATTTGTTCGCCATCCAATGCGTTCTCAAGCCTAGGGTCCACCACTGTAGTACATTTCATTTAAAGTTCTAGCCCCTTCAGGTCTGAGACTCTCTAAGCATACCAATATATCTGTTGGCCAAAGCTATATGATTTTAAACATAATACCGTCACATTCTGCATGAAAACCTTACATTTTGCACAAGTCCAAACATGCAAATTAGGCACCCTCCACGCAGCAACATGCAATATGAGCGTCTCTCCCTCATGCATATCTTTCAGAGAAGATTGCTCCTAAAGACGGTGCAAACAGACTGTGAGGAAATGAGTAACAATACTTATTCAGTTTCCTGTACTAAACTTTGGGTAAGTAGTGGTGGCTAGTTTTGTGTACAAGTTTGCCCACCTCCAAAACCAGATATAATCTGCAGCATGTGTGTTGCACTGAGCAGATGTTTCCAGATGTGTGCTTCGCCCACATTTGAGATCTTTCTGAACAGCCAGAGCATTTTACAGTATATATTCATTTTCATCAAATTATAAGTAGATTGTAGTATCATCTGGGTGAAAGAACCATTTAGGGAGATTTAATCTTTTACTACTGCTTTTTGCTACACTTCAGGAATATATACATTTATCAAATTTCCTTATATCGCAGAGATTCAGCACATTAAATAGAACCTTTGTGACCGTTAATTTTCTGAATGTTATAGAATTAACAGTTAAACAAAAGACAATTAACACAGTTTCTCATTTTTACACATCTTTTCATTAAAACCACTTAGAAAACAAATCACATAGCAGATATTAGACTGATCTGTTTACTGACCCCAGAATCTTTATTAATGACAGCTTCATTTATTAGCACATCATCATCATCATTACTGAATGTGCATTTCGTCTTTGTTCCTGAGCTTTTTGACAGCTATGTGGTCCATTACTTCGTACCTCATACACACTGCAAACCAAGGTGCATTTTGCACGACGAGCGAACCCTTAGTAAAAATAAACCTCGATTTGCGAGTGCATTCACCTCAAACTACATCAAGTTATGAGTGTATAAACAAATCAAAGCGTGTGTGATTTTGTTTTGTTTTTTCTTTCTTTACCTCCATGCGTCTTATACCTCCAGCTCCTCTACCTCCGTAATAAGAAGCATCCACGGTTGGCCATTTCTTCTTGGGAAGTGGACTCTCCTCTGGTTGCTTGAAAAACAAGAGTATTATCATTCCTATTTAATGCATCCTTCATAGCTACACATTAATAACACAGAATTCAACAAACTGCATAAAGAAATCGAATAAAATCGGAGCAATACAATATTTATTGTACTAACAGGTGGTGGAGGAGGAGGTCGTTCAGGAGGCGGGTCTTTAATAACCTGGTGTGAAAACAAACAACAGTTTAATTATTTTCAACTAGCAGACACAGCCAGAAATAAAGAAACAAAACATCAGGCCTAATGAACATGTTCAGTATGCAGAAACATTGTTCTTAGCTCCTCGCACAGACTCAGAGGAGCAGATTTACAATTGAACAACTGGAGCCCGGCACCTCCCTGTACATTTGATTACAGGGCTGTGCTTGTAAACCAACACAGCAGGCCCCTGGTGCAAAATAAAGAAAAGCTCAAAATCAACTTGTTGACAGGGGAGTCTTTGGGGTGAGCATGGCAGCCCGTTTATCTCTTAATTAATTGGATGAGGTTCAGCGATCCCCAGCAATCCCCCAATCATAAAGTCCTAAGGAGTTAATTAGCTCCAATGATATGCAGAAGGGAGGCTCAGGCTGCACTCCAGACCCTGTCTGGTAGAAGAGTGCCTTGTCCCCAGTGAAAGGAAGAAGCACTGTGCACACACATGCACACACACGTGCACACACACGCACGCACACACACATCCTGTCAGAATGAACAGGAAAAGGTCTTTTTGCAGCCGTGTTTGTGACATTATATCTACCAAGGTGAGGGCTAGTTCAAAGGTTTAAAAAAAAAAAAAAAAAAATAAAAAAAAAGGTTTTCAGTATTTGCCTACACTGTGACTATATTCAAAAAAGTGCTTTCAAAATTATTTTTTGGACTTAGCATCCTTCTGCACATGCCCTCTAAACTGAGAATCAGCCCTTACTCATGAAAGATAGCTAGACCAGCACTCTGAGGTTACGCATTTAGGAAATTAGTTTTCGGGGGGGGGGGCTTCACTTATTATTACAAATCATAGCTCAAGCAGCTGTTTCATTCCCATTAAAGCCCACTGATACCATTACACCAGTGTTGTCATTATATTAATGGAAAATGATCAATTAGACTTAATTAATAGCACTTTGACTGTTGGCAAACCCTGGAACATGTGTTGGTGGGGGCCCTGCATAGCAATAATTAACATATTTTTAGGGTGAACCTTTGGCTAAAGGATTAACTCTTTTATTGAGCAATTAAGCAGCAGATTTATATTTCTCCAACATATTGTGGGATAAACAAGGCATTATACAAATCACACCCTGGGCTGTGAGATTTTCAAATACCTGATGGGCAGATGTGCATCAGACAAAAACCATCAGAAAAGCTGCACTGTAATTAAATTCCAAAATCGCTAAATACTCCGCCATCTGACCCTTGCCTGAGTACGACTGGGTACAAATCAACCAATCACGCGTCAGCCAGGCAAAAACCCCATATGGCTTTGGAATAACTGTCCAGTCGAAGTTTCGAATAATCTGTTTGCTTCTCTTCTGTACGCACCATGCTTTGTCAAGCTGTTTCCTGGCTTCAACTGATGTGCCAGCTAGCACATTTTCCAAAATGAAAATGAGGCATTAACACAAACTTAACCTATTTGTGAGCAAATATTCGTTTAATAATACGGGGAAGGCTTGTGAAACGGGAAGACCATTTCTAAATGATGCAAACCTATTTACGAGCAAAAACTTCTTACGTTATGTTATGTATAGGCTTAATTCTGTCACACAACAAATGTTAGAACATTATTTGGCCTTGCATATGCCTTCAAGTCTAAAAATCAAGGCTAACTCACTACACCCACACTCAAACTGACCTCCAATCTGGCAGCGCGGAGTATCCCACGAAAAATGGGAAAAGGAAGGAGGGCGGGGGAGGATGGCTCAATGCTTCTGAACATATCTGACTGCTGAAAATCTGGCAGGGCTGAGTTTAAATATTAACAAAGCACACATGGCCCTTCTCTTCTGCCGGAGGTCCCTGATGGAGGGGAGCAGCAGCTCCTCGACTAAGACAAGCAGAGCCTGGTCCAGACATGCTGCAGGGGGTTTACATTTTAATGCCTTTGTTGGTTTTCCAAAATATGCTTCCATCTCATTCTGGACGAGCTCCCACCAGGTTCTCAAAGAGAGGTGGCGCATATCATTTTGAGCTGCTGCTGTGATGCCGATTGCTAGAGTTCCACAGTGGGCCATCTGTATAGCTCCCTGGTTAAGCCTCTGAAGTGTTGCTGATTTCCTTCTTTTAGAAGTGAGTACAACCTGAATCTTTCCCTACTCACTCCATTACATATCTCAGAGCAGCATTTTTGGATATGGTTAGAATAACATACTATTGGCGAGAAGGTAGATTATTTTTCGATGACAACACGACTCTGATAGTATACCAAATCGCAGGTTATCAGTAAAACGTAATCCAGGAAGACACTGCACATAATGTAAGCCTGACAATAAACATAATCAAAAACATGCTGTAATTTAGTTTCTTATCCATGGGAAAATCATCATTCAAAGCTTGATCAAGAGGAGAATTGCTAGTGTTGAGAAAAATGATCATGTGATTGGGTTACACTCACCACAGTGCAACAGAGAGGCCAGAACCACCACATGAGAGCCAGAGCAACCAGGAGCAACAGCACCAGAATTATAATGACCACGATGGTACCGTCCGACTGATAAAAGAAGAAATTAATTTCAGTGCCATTTCAAATTGCAGGGAATGTGCATATCTATAGCCTACAAGTGCATTCAGACTCACTCATCGTCCCTTTTACGTTTTCGCTAATTGCTATCTAATTTGTGCTTGTCTGTGTAGTGTTCTTCATTCACCTTGCTGTGATTAAATTTTTCCAGTGTGTTTATATGTTTCACAATGTGCTTATAGTTTTTCATAACAATTCTCTCGCTCGCTCTCTCTCTGTATGTGTGCGTGCATGCGTGTGTGTATGGTGGTGGGGGAGGGGGGCTCACTGTCTATTAGTTCTGTAAAATGTTACTGTTTTTGGAAAGCAAATCTAAAAAAATTACAAAACGAATTACACAACTTCTCGTTTTCTGTTCTTAGTTAACAAACTCCAGAATAAAACTTACACAAGTTGAAGCAGTAATGATGAAGGGACTTGTAACAAAGGACTTGCCCCCATTCAAGCTGATAAGAACTTCCATTGTTCTATGGAAATACAAAACAACCGTCATGGTCTTCCAAAGGACTTTATAATTTTACTTTATATAAAACAAAGATCTTGGATTGCACTGCAATAATACAGCAAAAAAGCACACAAGACATAATATACAATACAACACATGGAGAAATAAAACTTGGGTAAAAGTTATGTTTTAGTACTGTCTGACTTTTCGAGGTTTTTTTTTTCTTGTTTAATCTTATGCGGTAATTTTTTTTTAAAAAAAAGAAAAAAAGGATCTCCTCACCTATTTACCAGAAGAAGAAGCTAGAAAGTGCATGTAATTAAGTATCTAATGATGAACGGCATTGTAATTTCCATATGTCTGTTATGTGAGAGACAATTACCATGGAGCTAATGAGAATCAAATGTGAAATCAAATGCGTGAATGCACGAGATCCCTCCCAAGATGAGGCAGTACGAAAAAGGACTAGGTCAACGTCTGCTCATTCTGTACAATGGGTTTGTGTGATCCATCAAGTGGTGTCAAAAATACTACACTGTTGGCTAAAATCTATCATAATCAGACTAAGCAGAACATCTACAATACTATAATATAAAATAGATTGTGTACTTGATATATTTCAACTTGCTTGAACTTTTTTTTTAAATGACATGGTAATTCATAACATTTACTCCAAAATTTTGGTTTAATGCAGCATTCAAACCTTTTGGAATTGGCTGGCTTTATTATGGCTGTAAATTGCTTCAGTGGCTTGCGAGAATCCTTTCGAAGGTTCCTGCATGTTAACTAGATGCGTTTACTGAATGGAACAGAGGAGAGGCTAATTTAGCTGACATACTCGATACATGCAAATTTTAGGCAGATTGTTAATCAAGCTGGATATGTGGACGCTGAATGGGAGAGTAGCTCCAAATGTGTCCAGTCAAATCCATGGAGACAATCTTCTGGCAAATATCTTTCTCAGGTTTTTAATCATCCATCTTTTTCCCTCTATTTCGTTAGCCAGAACCTTTTTTTTTAAGAAGACTGTTAGGTTTGATATATGTGCCTTTGAAACAATCTTTGTGCATGAATATCCCTCTGTCAGGCTTCTAGGACCTGAAGGAAAGCAGGTTGGCACTACTCCAGATGTGTAAGAAGATAAGTACCTTAAAGATAACCGGGTATGACGCCAATCCTCTGTTCTTATCTGCTCCACCATTGTGGACAGGCTTGACAAGGTCACGGCTTTTGTGCCAAATAGGGATAGTTTTGGACCAAGGTTGCGTGTAGAAAAAGGAAGACTGTAGGAAATGGGTCTTTATTTGGGCTAGTTTAAAAAGTCTGAAAATGTTGGGGTTTTTTTTATTTCAAAATAAAATATAACAAATTTCTGCAAAAGGAGGCCATGGTAAATAAAGACAATGTGTAAAGCTTATGGAGTGTAAAGGTTAAGGAATTAATAGTGGCTGTGTTGCAGATAATGGCAAATCAGAAATGCGTGCGCACCACAGTGAACTGGTTTCCCACTCAAAGACTGAGAAAAAGACAAAAATGTGAGTCCGTTTTTGGGCTAGATTCCGGTTTTCTGTCTCGTTTCTGAGATGCAGTTGGGCTGGAAATTCTGCTGAAACCTGGCAACCCTGATTGTCAAACCACTGCCAGGTTCACATCCTCTCAGTCCTGCACTACAAGGGTCCTAAGAATTGCACGAGTCCCTAACTATACAATGCATTATCAACAGTCTGTCATAGTTCGCTCAAGATCCAGTTCAGTTGGACATGAGTAATTGTTCAGCACTAAATATTAAAAGTTCTGTTTAGGTCTTTAGTGTTACGAAGGAGATGCTGTGCTAACAACAGTCATAGAGAGAGAGTGAGAGAGAGCGAGAGGCAGACAGGGACTGCTCCTATACTTGAAGATGCAGGTGGTATGTGAATACGCTTGTCAGGGCATGGTGAATTATTTAAATTGGAGCATAGAAAAGGGAATCGCTGCATCTGTCGCACATCCTTTTAAAGCCCTCTGCCAGATGTGTTTACTCGCCGCCCATAGCAGCTAACTACTTAATGGGGCACAGTCGCAAGCCAAGAGTTAATTAAGCAAACCCTTTAAATAGTGATCACATACAGAGGTTTCAGTGTTATAACACACTGCATTATAAGCACAAGTCTCAACATAAGCTCACAGGCTCAGTTCCACATTAACGACACGGGACTCCTACTCACGGTCAGGTGGTATGATGGCAGAGAAGAAGAAAATTTAATTAGCAATATTTGAATTATTGTGTGCATGCATTCAAGATTCCAGAGAAACCTGTCGTCGGTTGGAAAGATGCCCCCATGACAAACACAACATTGTGCAGATTATTAACTAATACTCCCACTACACCCACACCATTCATTTCTCCCATCCCCTTCTGAATACTCACTGTCCAGCATACTCGAGCATTGGCGCAGGACACATCACATAGTCATCTCGCACTGTGGTTGATTTCTCTTCTGGAAAATAACGAAAGGAAGAAAATGTATTATCTGCTGCCGCTATATTACACCCCCAAACTAGCTGGAGAAGAACCTCCATCCCATATGGAGAACATTTGTCACTGTGAACGAGTTCACAAGGACTGCTGATGTGATCAGTGCATGCCAGAGACCAGTGCCAGGACATGTGGGGGATTTTTTCCATAAAAGAGTCATTTCTATACACAGGTTAAAACCTAGAATTGGGAGCTTCAAAAAAATAACACAACATTAAATGTACACTGGTTTCAGGTAAAATCAGGACAGAAACAGATTCATTCAATATAAATGAAAGGTGTAGAAATGACTAGCGTGAATGCCCAGGACAAGCACATTTAGTATCCAGACTACTTAGCAAAGCCGTCAAATCACTCTTCTGCTAAAATGTCACTTTAGACATAAACATGTTGAAAAAAAAAAAAAAGATTCTACCTAGACACAAAATCCGCTCATAGGTCATACACCAGTGACTTTCTTTTATTTATTTTTTTTTAGATCACAAATAAAATGGGCTAAAATAGAAAAAAGAAAAAAAAAAAAAAACCTTTCTTAAGAGTAATATGACTATGCCCCTGGATAGGACTATGACTACTTGTTTCCCTCTGTTTGTCCATAGCTAGCATAACTAGCTGTTGTCTATACATTATTACAATATGTTAGCCTCCATTTTTTGTCAGATAAGTTTTCTGGGCAACTAAATCATGGGACTGAGCAAGATGCTGGAGCTTCCACTTACCCAGTAGGTTAGCTAACAAATTTAGGATTTATGATTCACAAAATATAGTCATTTGGTTGTGTATGTCATGTAAACTGGTGACCTGTCGAACCTGTACAACCCAGGAGTTATTCCTACACAAAAGTGGGAATAAAAACGTAAGCAAAGAAGGAGAGGGTATATGTATAAAATGTTTTAAGTTGTTAGAGTTAATTCTGACTAACTCTCCTGCATAGGCCTCACACAAAATCCCGGTAGATTAGGGGTTTGGGGCCTGTTCAGTTTAGCTGTCGAAGAATCAATGATTTAATGTTGACTAATTAATATAAATATTAGCATATCTTAGTCTTTCAGACTGAGAAGATTCCATGATACACTCGTTAATTTTGAACAACGCGTTAACATGGTTGATTGGGATTGTCTGTACTCACTGTAAGTCTGACCATCCACCACAAAGCTGCAAAGGGCATCTTGGACTCTCCCCTGCATGAATCCATTCCCCCGGAGGACCACGTTAAAAGACTCTGCGGTATGTTAACCAGATGAGGACATGATGAGAAGCACACCTGGGAGCTGACCCCACAAAATAGTCATGCACGCACACGTAAACACAGCAGAAACAGGAAGACTCGAGATACTCACGATTCACGCAGACACTGGACGGGTCTACTGTTAAGATCTCCGTGCATGATTGCTTTAGGATCTGCAAGGCAAAACCGCCAAGTTCATCATCCACCATTGGTGTAAATAAGAACAGTTTCTCAATTTATTCTGCACTTTTTTTTTTTTCTTTTCCTTTCTTCTCAGCACTGCACATCTGATAGGGCTTCGGCATTGCTCATGCTAAGCACTATATGGATCAATGAAAAGACTGTCACATACACTGCAGCAAACAAAGAACTATGTCGGCTGTTATGGAAAAGAGATATGCCACCACTGGCCGTCTTCGCCTCTATTAGAGACTCCAGGCTGACATTACCATATAAAAAGGCCTGCGTAATCCTACAGTCACCTCTCCTATCATCCATATAAATCAACGCAGGACAAACTATGCAAATCACCATACACGACCGGCAAAAAGACGATATTAACCGAAATATATGGTGTTTGGAATGAGCGGCGCTGGAGATGAGGCTTCAGTCTGAAGTGCTGGGAAAGTATAAAAAGAGATGATTAAATATGACATATGATAAACAATCCCATCATTAGAGCAGGGAAGTAAACATCATCTATTCTTGACGGAGGATCCTAAAGATACCGCAGTTACTCTATTATCTAGAACTCTCCTGTGCGGTATCGGGAGGGGGTTGTGGAGTTCATTTCTCGAGTTTGACATGTATACAAGTTTAGATGTTGATGAGAGAATTAAGCTGTTCTCACTGCCTGAGGAAAGGCCGGAAAACAAGATGATGTCTCAAATGGAAGTGCTTCTACAGTAAATAGGCACAGATAGGTATGATAGGCTGTTATTTTAGGTGAGGTCATATTTACTGCCTGTAATAAAACAGCAGTGCTCACTAAGAGAGTTCCCTCACTGGTTAAATTGAAACAGATGACTCCTATCAATAAAACAAGCTGGGTCTGCAAAAGCAAAGCAACATTCCTAGGCAATAATACCAAAACGATGCAACGAAGCATTTCATACTTTCACACTACTACATTTATATAGGAAAACAGTTCCTTTCATAGAACTTTCCTCATGCAAAAGAAGATGCACACTGGAATATAACTATTAAAACCTCGGCAATATTATTTTAATTCATGAGCGGAACCCATTTTAAACTCGCTTTTTGCAGAAATCGCAGCTAAATCTACTTTAGGCTCTCACAGCAAAGCTGCACAGATGATCTCAAATCCTAGAAATCTGAGCACCGAACATTGTGAGGCCAACTAGCCCAACCTCCAGGATTACTAATCACTGGAGAATGCCTGTTTTGCAAGGCTCATACTTCCCTCTGGCCAAGTGGGCTTAGCCAGTAGCTGATAGGACATGATAAAACTTTTTTTTTTTTTTTTTTTTGCTTTGTTTTGTTTTAACAACACACATTCAAGAAATTATGAAAGAAAGCAAACATTGCCTTGTAAATTAGATGTCTGTAATAAAAACAGATTATTCTTGACCAAGTCTTGCTTTAGGCAAGTTTTTTGTGTCAGCATAACAGCACATAACTCATCGCACCATTACTGTGTAAGTTACCAATGCAAATTATGTACTAATGCAAGTTTAAATAAATGTACATCTTTTAAACTAGGCAGCAGAGCACATCCGATAGAATTACAGTGCCTCGCATAACTATTTACCCCCGAATCTCCATAATTTACTGTGCTACAACCTGGAATTGAATTCAATTTACCTGGGACAACAATAGCCCATAATACTGAAGTGTAGGAAGATCAGTATATTTGCTAAATTACCTCTGCAGTCATAATATATATATTTTTTCTTTTTTGTAAAAATTACCCATCGTGTCACAATAAAATAATACTATACAACACTAATTGGTTTTAATTCCAGGTTGACACAATATAAAATGTGTGAAAAGTGAAGGAATGTCAAGTTATGCAATGCATTATAACTGCTATAAGCACATTATGTACAGTAAACACTGGGCCAGAGACACTATAATCTGGTTGTAGATTTTGCCAAATAGCATGCCACAGCATACTTTGACCAGTTTTTAGAAACCTATTTTAGGAAATATCACTTGCCCAGGTCAGTTTCTGCAAAGAGATAGCTGCTCTTAATACATGATATAGTTACAGTAGTGAACATTTACAGTAGTGGATATTTCACAGAGTAACTTACTGAATTAACAATTCCTTTGAGAGCCTGAAAGCCATCTTTAACTGGGAAGACTTGGTTTATACTATCAGCCACATCAGCCAGCTGTAGGGAAAAACATAGGAAAGTTAAACAGTGACCAGGAATGAACTTTCACAAACAGAAACACTGGTCATGGCTAAGCATTTCCGCTCCAATATCTAGCCTTCATCTCATGTCCACACAGGAAGAAAGATCAGCGGTTTCATAAGCAAATGAACAAATGTCGGCACTCAGCAGAATAGCCCCATTCAAATGTACAAGAATAAAATTTCTTTAAAAAATAAATAAATAAATATTGCAACAAAATCATCTTCTCAAGGTTTCAAAAGCATCGTACGCATACAGAATGTCTATGTGATTATATTGTGGGTTAGTTTTCACTAACTGTTTATGGCAGGGCTACATTTTTGCAAAAGAGAAAAATTCACATACATTAGAATGGGTGAATTACAAAGCTCTACTTACCTGATCTTTGTCAAAGTCCTTAACACCAACACAATATACACGCGCTCCATACTGCCTTGCTATGTCTGCCTGCACGAAAAAACACAATGGAAAATTGTGCCTCATTCTAGTGCATCAGCGCACTCATTGTCACAGTCATATAAATGGCCTTACCTCTTTTACAGTAAGTTCATAGGGGTATGCAGCAAGTTTCCCATCTGTCAAAGCCACTATGATGCTTGAAGACTTTGTGGTTTGGTCCGTCATCTGCTCAGTTGCCTGAAGATGGGGATACATAGGAGTGCAGCATAAATAAGTACAGTATGTTCGTAATAATAATAATGCAGTCATGCAGGACTCACGAAAATATTAAGCAGTAAGTAAGCAGTGGAGTCTCAGAACCAGGATGTTAAATGTCTGCTTAGGAGATCATGTCCTAAAATAGACAAAGGCTTGCTTAGCTCTTATCTGCAATGCGAGTGAAACCCCAGTTTATTTTAAACTCCAAGCATATATAACAATACATATATAATGTGAAAATGTGAAAAGTGAAAATCCTTCGTCTTCCTGATTTACATTTCAGGTCTTGATTTGAGGAAACACTGTAAATTTACCAGATATCATGCATTATGATAGAATCATGCTGTAGGGTAAAATTAGGCTACTTAGGACTTAACCACAGTCCTCATACCTGCAAATATGTTACTTTGCATTGTATTGGATACAGTTATTCATGTGAGTCTAGAGCAGAGGTCACCAACATGCGTGCCCGCGGGCACCAGGTAGTCCGTAAGGACCACATGAGTTGCCCGTGGGCCTGTTCAAAAAATAGCTCACCATAGCACCATAGCATATCTAATATTTTTGTTGCTATTTTTTAATCACACTTGCATTGGTGTGAATTTGAAAATGACAATTAAAGGTACATTGAGCAAATTAAAGGTAAACTGAGCAAATTTCGCATTAATTGGTACCCAAGAAGTAACTCTCAGCTTCAAAAAGGTTGGTGACCCCTGGTCTAGAGCAGTGTTTTTCAACCTGTGTGCCGCGAGAGGTCGTCAGGTGTGCCGTGTGAAAATCCCCTCCCTCCGGCGCAACATTTAACTTCGCGTTGCGTGCACCGAGCGCGCACAGAGCGTGCAATGATTACGCACTCAATTTATAAACAAAGGGGCGTTACTTCTGTGTCCCGGTACCGGGTCGCCTCCAAGTTAACAGATTAAATGCCCGTGTTTCCGTCATATTTTCCTGACGCAAAAAGTGTGCCGTGGCTCAAAAAAGGTTGGGAAACACTGGTCTAGAGGATGAATATTCTTCTTTACCTTTTTGATGCCTTCATGCATGTACGTCTCACCTCCAGGTAAAACTTGACTCAGTTTCTGTAGGCCGTCCTCTATCATTGTTCTACGATGCAGAAACAACGAAAGGCTGCGGTTAGTTTAGTTCATTTGCAGAGGAAAATACTGAAAAATAATACCTTGCTACTAACCCAGCGTTTAAAAAACACAGAACAGTTATAGTACATTTCGCTCCTTTAAGTCTATAAAACAGAGAACTTTCTGCAGTCTGTAGAGAGCATTACAGAATAGGATTTCAAGCACAACTGTACCTGTCCCCAGTGAGAGGCAAAATTACTTCTGCGCTTGATGAGAATACAATGAATGAAACCTTCATATTGGGGCTGAAACAGAAAACAGACATAGTTTATATGTAATATGTTATTTAAACACAATTCAACTCTGTCCTTATTTTCCTCGGGGCAAAACGAGCTGAACATATTCACTAACCTCTGCCATATATATATATATATAATAGCAAAATGAAGCTTTGTAGTGGAAAATTAGTTCTTAGTAATAGTCATTTAATATTGCGCTAATTCAAAGTGCCGCAAACAGAAGAGAATGGTTCAAAGTGTTTAAAAGAAATGTATTCCTATACACTGCCTAACATTTAGTCAATCTTGCAATTATAAAATTATTTAAGTAGTGTGCCTATAAATAATGACAGCCCTTATGCCAGTCCTCTGTCACGTCAGCACATAAGCACAGCTTAAGATCCTGTGAATCTCAACAGAGTTATGCTAAGAATAAGATGCCGGTATGGCCATCTAATAAAAGGATGTGACATAGTTGTAAAAAATTCCCTTAGGAGGAAGTAAGTGATTAATCAGAAACATGCTGAGTGATTCACCCTGCGCTCAGCACATCCAAAACACGACTGCTTTTTTTTTTTTTTATATGTATGTGGCGCCTGATAAATAAAGCCCACAACTTCATGCTGCATCATTCCGCTGTATTACATGTTCCTTAAGTTGTTTTTAGATGTGATAGATTTCCCTACATAAGACCTAGACAAGAAGAAACAATAAGATTTTGCGTACAAACTACTGATCATCGACCTAGCTCGTCAAGCAGTTGGACTTTTTCTCAACCTTCTGTCACTAAATCTAATACAGCACTGAAACATGTTGGGCTTCAGACCTCACAGCTAGTCAGGTCTCAGGTCTCCTGAGCATAAGGAGAGGTGCCACTTTTTCGCACTTCGCTGACACGTTCAACCTGCAATCATCCCCCACGTGAGATTATTCATGAAAACAGCCAATATGCTCAAATAGGCAACCTCTACTGACAATAACATCAATCATCATTTTCAATATTTTAGTGCGTGACTAAGTCACAGGCACACGAAGATGGTTGGTGAATGTCCTGTTAAGTCAGGCAAGTTTACGGTTGCGTCACTGAGTTCAGACTTGAAATCCGCTCTCGCGGCAGAACTGTTGAGACTTCTATCGTACAATACTGAGGCGACTAGGGATCTCCTAGCAAATCCTCTTTGGACTAATGATTTAATTAACGTTTGATACAGCTGGTCTAGCTAACACTGAACAAAGAAACAACAAGCGAGAGAGAGCAGAAACAGGAAAAGGGCCAGCAGATTCCACATGGTGCAACAGAAGAGTGTCAAAGTCAAGAGCAGACTGTGCTGGTCTACTCTCGCGCGCCATTCCTTAAAGTACATTCTCTGCCTCTCCTCCCGTTATGTGTGAGGGATAAGTGTGGCGTTGGAAGGTTTTGGTGCAAATGGCCATTCTCGCAGCCCAGAAGACTGAGCCTCCCTGCCACCCACTCCCACCTGCTCCCTTTGCTATTTTCTCAAGCAGACTGCTTTCTTCTGGCTAGGTCGTTACCGTCTGTACTGGCACATACATTGAGTCAACGTTACGTAAGTTCAACATTCATCAGGCCTTTTTTTTGTTTATTCCATATCTCAAAATTCCCCTCCCCCTTTCACAATCCTTTCCAAGCCGGATGTGTGGCTAGATGAGCTGAAATGTGCACTTCGTTTCACAGTATAAGGCACTATAATTAATTAATCTTGCATTTACTTTCGGATTTTCTTATGGGGAAAAAAAAAACAAAAGACTTCTTTACCTCACAAATCGGTCTACGAGATTTCTCACAAACTCGTAGATCTGGTGCCAATCATTTGCGACACTTCCTGACCTGTAATAAACAAGACAAAAATACAAAGTCAGCAAAGTTCATTGAAACAGTGGTTTTGTAACTATGTACTTAGATATATTTATTTATTAAGTAAGTTAGGTGTTAGGTCATCACTAGCCACAAGAAGAGCTTCAATTCATCTCATCATGTACCTCTAGAACTGGGCTGGAAGGATGAACCCCAGGGTCCCTATTTTATATTTAAGCAAAAATAAAAATGGAATAATGCAGTTTTGCTTTTGTTTTTCTATGTGGTTAAGTGTGCTTGTTGACTCAGCCAAGTTGTGTTTGTTAATTCAGTTCAACACTGAAAATAAATCGGATTTGTACAAACTGGAGAGTTGTCTCGCCAGTGGAAATTGTATCATGGTAACATTAATCCTGAATCATAATTCTGATTTACTCTATCTGCCTCTCATAAACAAAAATAACTATTATTTTAGGATGGAGTCATATTTAGGTCCTACAGTATAACCACTGCACGTTTTAAGTGGGTTGTTCAAATCAAAACTATATCAAAGTAGGCCTATAACACCTTTAACCATAATTCAGAGGTATCTAAAGTGTATAAAGTGTATGTCCTTCATTTAATGGCTAAAAGTTAACTGAACTAGCAGTTGCACTACATGCTGAGTCCATGAAACAGTTTTGGTCGGTGATTCCAGGCAAAAACTAAGGATGTCATTGGTATTATGGGGAAGTTCTTCAAAGAGCTCTTATCTTCAGTTCCTAAGTAGGTCAAAGACTGAATCTGTGCCTTCATCTTGTAATTCCCCTGATGTTAGGGTGGTGGCTAAGCGCCGTTTCTTAAAAAAAAAAGGAAATAAAGATAATCATGAACCTAAACAAAAACAAGAGCATTAAGAATTGCTTAAGAACTGCATCTGGTCAAAGAAGTTTCTCCAGACTGAATATGTGTAGTAGCGGGAGACTGGAATATTTCATGGCAGCTGGATTTATGTCAGAATTTCAAATCATTTTTGGCAAAAGCTTGTGGATTTCCTACTACTAGACATTTTGAATAACCTAGCTGGGAGCACATTTAACACCTTAATAAGCAGCGTCCCTTTTCTTTCAGAGCAGCTTTGCACCCTTGGTTAAAATGACTACAATTTTCTAGTGCTCTATAATAAATAAATATGCACAAGCAACCTATAGGGAGAACTTTATAGAAAGATAAAAAGCTGTTACATCGCTGCACACTGTTGAATCAGGATGAACCGTATCAGAACTGTTATTACAGTTATTGCCATTGAGCTGCGTTTAGTACTGAGCTAAAGACCTTACAGAGTAGCAGTGGATTTTTTTTGCTACAACTGTAATGGTATTATAGAGGTTGGATGAACCTGTTAGGGTTGCTCTTAACCTTTAATAGAGTCAGGATAATGCAGGCAGTTTTCTGCTATATTTTTATATTTCTGAAAAAACAAAATAAAACAACAAACCTGTTTTAAAATTCTTGGCAAATATCATAGTGTTTATTGATGCAATCACATGTAGCCTCAGGCAGTGGTTTTCTAAGCAGTGTCCATGAAGCATAACAAGGAAGTTTGCAAGTTGGTGGGTTTTTTTCAGTGGTGGAAATTACAACTCAAATGTCATTATATTTATTATTCAGTTCTTCTAGCCTGTTAAACTAGCCACTTGAATCGTCTTTATTTTATTCATCTTCTTCCGCTTAATCCTGTTCAGAGTCGCAGGGGGAAGCTGGCGCCAATCCCAGCTGACATCGGGTGAGAGG
>JAQLOM010000014.1:9812818-9823779 GCA_030068315.1 Chrysichthys thysi
GTTGGTGTGAGAAAAGAGGATGCAGAGAATAGAGTTAGATGGAGACAGATGATTCACTGTGGCGACCCCTGAAGGGACCAGGCGAAAGGAAGTAGAATTAAAGTAGTAGTAGGATTAAAACATAATGGCACAAACTATGACGTGATAAATAATTTATGCCAACTCTGGCACAGGCATATTAAGCCTAATTCAAATAAACAGAACAGGGAAAAATCTACATAGATAGATAGATAGATAGATAGATAGATAGATAGATAGATAGATAGATAGATAGATAGATAGATAGATTGTCATTTTAAACCTTTATATGTACTAACTAAAATACTTGCAAATGTTTTGCCTTACGTTAGGTTATATACATTTTAAATAGACTGGGGGTGAGAACTTTTGCACCTTGGAAATGGTTTATAATTGTTACATTAATCAGTGCTGCCCTCGTGCTTAGAGGACCCAAACCGGTCACGTGACCCCGTTGCTATGGAAATCACGTAGCCTGTCGCAAACAAAATGGAGAAAGCCGGTGCTAAGACGGATGTAGATGAAGATGTGAACAAATTTCTTACCTACGATGAGTATTTAGACTCTAAGATAACACTGTTAGACCTTTATTACCTCGAGGTAATTCAACATTTCATTTCTGTTTAATTTTCTCCATTTTTCGTGTTCTTTCTGGCTTTATCCGACACCATGTAGCTAAGGTACCACGCCCACAGGGCGCTCTTTTTATCCGAACCAAACATTCTTAAAAACGGATGTGCTAACTGTTAGCTCAGGACATTGTCTTTAGTGCTGGGAAGTGTCGTTTTAGTTGGCTCGACTGTAAGTGAGCTAGAGTTGATATTAATTGAGCAGGGCAGTACCCTCATGTGACACTAGATAGCGCCACGAAAGTGCTCAAACGGCCATTTTGGCACGTGCATGAAAGGAAGTGCGGAAATGTGGCATATGACCATATATGGTGTCTAATATTTAACATGTGATTGATGTATGGATTTTACTTATCTGGCCATGTGTGGCGCATGTTATATAATGTGAAATTCACTTATATGTGAAGTGTTGTATATAGCAAATATCCACTTTTAAATATATACTGAACTGGTACATGCACGTACGGGCCTATGGCTGGAAAAGGGCATGGTGATGTGTATAATGTAAAAATAGGCAGGCTGTAACTGACATCAGTATGTGTCATTTACATTTTTATTGTTGTATCATTTATTGCATGCCCTGAATATAAATTCTGGATTCAAACACAGTGTTGCTAAATATAAATATAAAACTAATTTATAATTGTGTTCATATAATAAATATGATAAAGAAGAGTGAGTAATATGTGCAAGGAATAACACAAATTAGATTACTCGGTTACTGTAATTGTTTGAGTTACTATATATAAAAACCAAACTTTTTCAATTTGTTTAAAACTCATCAGAATTGCATTGATACAGTAAATTAATCCTGGATGTAGTTTTATAGTGAACTGGGGCTAAATTGACTTTTAAATGTGACTCCGGTACTTTGCATTCACATTTAAATATAATATTCAATTTAACATATTTCTGGGTTGGTTTCTAAATATGCATAACAAAAGAATTCCTGTATGTTAGTTTGTTGTTTTCACACAAAAGGAAGGAGAACACAATGTCTATATTTTCTAAGAGTAATATTTTTGCTATTTAATTTTCCACACTGGCGAATTTATCATGGCTCGGAATCAGAGTTAATCCCAGGTCATGCTTTTAAGCAGAGGTTAAGATTTTAATTGCTGATTTGTTAAGCCATGTTAAAATTTATGTGGTGTAACACAACTGGGGGGAAAAATCTTCTAATTGTTTAAATGTGTAACCCCTGACACCAATACACCCTAAATAAAAACATTTCTGATTGGTGATAACTAGGATTATAATTTAGGGTCGAATATATATCAGAACTGCTTTTTAAAACATATGGAAAGTAATGTTCTTTAAATTAGGGATGCTTACAGCTTAGTATTTTCTCTTACTCTGTCATTGTATCTACTTCATCTAGAGTAAATGCGACAACAGTCAACCTAAGCAAGCATCAGTATTTTGAGGCTTTTAAAAGAACTTGCAGGTACTTCTGCCTGGTATGAATCCTGGGAATGTTCTGCCTGGCCCCCCAAGGACCCAAGTCAGATTTCTAAATAACATTTTTCCATCTGACTGCTTGCTTACTTGGGATTTGTTAATGTGGTGCTCAGGAGATGAGGTTTATAAATAATTCAAACATTAGTTGGAGGAATTGTCCGCAATAGTGAACTCATTATGTTTTTAGTTAACTCTGATTACCCCAAGGGGACGGTTTCAGACACATTTTAGGGATCATTTTTCATTGGCCAGGGCTCATTTTTGGGTTACAGGAATGTGTGTGTGTCCTAAACTATATGGTCTCCACATATTATAAGCAGTGAGTTTATGGCTGTCATTCCAAGATACAGCATCTTAACTGATGTTAAATTAGCCTTTATTGAGTTATCTTTTGGTAAGTCAGTGTATTATAAAGCTTTATACCAGAGTGCTGTTTAATTCTCGAATCTGATTGGTCAGAAGGTGTTCTGTAGTTTTCTATACTATTGCAGTTGTTTTAATGCATTAATGTTTCTATAGTAACAACTAATACGGAGGGCTGTATGATGGATGCTCCACGGTCTGCAGCTAATAATAGGCATATATGTATATATTTTTTAAATTGTTGTTTAACAAAAAAAACATTGTTAAACAGCGTAGCTTTCTGTGAGGAGACATTTATTTACCATTAACCTCCTGAGACCCAAACTCTAATGTTGTGTGCTTTGTCATTTTTCCTCACTGTTTTTGTTTTTCAGTAACTCATAACTATTGAACTTAATCAATGGCTCCTAACAGAATGAAGTTTGTCAAAAGAGTAATACCCAATGGTCATCATATGAGGATCTTACAAGGAAATACCCACAATGCAGTTGGGGGAAAATGTGATGTCCTCATATGAAAACAGTGAGGTCTCAGGATGTTAAAGGATGAATGTGCCCTCATCTTCAATGGTATGAAAGCTATCACATGCCTTTTTTTCAGTGAGTCCACAGCTTGCCGCCGTATTTTCTAATTACAACCCAATCAATTCCTCATAATGAGGGTAAATATTTGACTCCAGCACATGATAAATCAGATCCCAAATTTGCTTGTGAAGTAGGAGAGATGGATGTTGCCACCTTCCTTTCCACAAAACACATGGCCTGTTGCACTCACTAGTTTATAGTTTCTTCAGATTTTTAAATGATCACAGAAGACTTTATGGAGAGAAGTCTTGTGCCACCTCAGAATGCTTGAAGCAATTTTGCTCTCTTTAGATTCAAATTAACAGTTTCCACTTTTTCCCACATCGCTGCTGTTTTCTAACCAGCCGGGCATTGCCAACTCATTTCCCCATGGCCACATAAAAGCGGCCCTTTTGTTTGAAGGCCCAAGGAATCTTCCTCAGTCATGTGGCTATTGCATGATCCATGCCGAGCCGCTCACTGACATGTGGCAGAAATCCTTGATCCAGAACGCCATGGTGCATCTTAAGGATGGCCTATTGGCACCAAACTATGCCAAAGTACACAAACCGTGAACTATGTAATGCATTGATTTAAACTTAAAGTGGATAGCATTGATCACTGGTAATTCACCGAGGTGTAAGCACCCCCTCCTGGCCTGTGCAGAACTCACCAGATCTGATTATTGCTCTTTCAGGATGAGAAGTTGGCTCGCCAGGTGGTGGAGCTGGGCCTCAGGGGCACTGGCGAGGTCTGGAAGAGAGAGGAATTCGAGAGCAGGAAAGCAGCTGCTCAGGCCTCCAGGCTCTCCAAAAAGAGTGAGCAGAAGTAAGTTAATGTGTGTTGACTGCAGCAAGGGATGATCTTCACACCATTGTGTGACCTTGAGAGTGCACGTTTGCCAATGTGTTTTCCAGTAAGTCCCCAAGTAACATGTTGATTTTACATCTCAAGGACAATGGACTGTACAACAGCGTAATGTCAGCAAAGTGTGTATGTTTACTGAATATCGACTTAGGGTTAGGGTTAGTGGAAGTGTGGTAAAGAACCTGTCTACTGTTAGTAGATAATTAGGAAAAAATGAAAAACAGAAAATAATGCATTCTGCAGTCTTGTTTGGTTAAATTTGGGTCATCGCAGAACATCAGTTACTATCAGCTAGAACGAACCGGCAAATTTAATGAGGGTTTGCATCAGTTTGTGTCATACTATATGAAGGCATTTGGCCAAAAAAGTCACCGGATGAGCCTCATGTGTGATATTCTAGGACTGTGTTGTCTGGACTGGGATAAGAGTAAAAGCAGTGCTTTCTGTGTGTTTGTGGGAGTTTTGGGATGCCGTAAACTTGGACTTGCACTCGGCGATGATTGCATAGTTGGTGTGGTCGGTCTTCAGGAAACATTTTTGGAGCACTATATTTGTGTTTTCTCTGGCTGCTTGCGGCCAGCTCCCCTGCCTAAACCACCTGTAGACGTGTCTCTTTGGCATTCGACCCTACTAAAACATGGTTAGACATTCTTGGTTTCAGCTTAAGTAAAGTAATACATCAAAATCAAAATGCTGATTGAAAAAAAAAAACAGTTGCTGAAAATAAAGTCAAAAGCAGAAGAAAAGCAACCATTGAGCTCCTTTATAGTCTAGACTTATCTGTGATCTAAGTGTTGTGCTTGATCTTATGTTTAAATCATTTGAACTTGCAAGATGCCTTACATCTCCCAATTGTTGCTACAATGGCTTGGCTTTGTCTTCATCTCAACGTAATCATATTTTAGGTTTGCAGTACGAAGGGTTGCATCAAAAGCATGGCAGTTAGCAGAAGGCAATTGTGAGCTTTGGCTATTTTTTAAAATCTTTTTGCTGTCGAGTCCAACAGGACCTGTGAAACCATATCGTTATATTCTTAAGGCTAATGGGACATACCTTGTAATTAGAGATTTGGAACAGCACAGCGAATGGCTGTCACATGTGGTCATCGATTGCCCTGTGCACTCTTAAAAAGGGTGGTGCAGTAGCCTAAGTCTATATTTATGTAAGTGCTAATAGTTCCAAAAGGGCTAAACAGAGCAGAATAACGATATACAGCTCTGCTGTGACATTTCTACGCAAATCATGTTGAACACAGAATGTTGCATAACATAAAGTCTTAATATTGTCTGACACGGTGAACAGTGTATCATGTTTTTTTTTTGCCAGACACAGCAGAATTAAGCTGCGCCTAAGCAAGTTTTATGAGTCGGCCACTAACAGGACGTTTTCATCACATTCAGCTTTTCCAAGAGCTGCTGTTTTCACGAGTGCTGTTCCTCTCGTCTTTTGCTTAAGATCGTCTCGTCTCTATAACTCTCCTCATTCTTTGCCTTCCCCTTTCTCTCATTCTTTTCTGCAAGCCCTCACATTCTCAGCAAGCTTTAGTGCCTGCAGGTGTATAAATAGAGCTGTTTTCAATTAGGATAAGCTTTGCCCATAGCGTGCATCTGATCAATGAATGCCCTTGCACCTGTGGTAATAAAATACTAAGGGAAGAGGGAGATTGTGCAGTGAATGCTAATCAGATGTTGCCCTTTTGTTACCCTGCTAAAGGCTAGTATATAACATGCTCCATTTGACAGCTTTCCGTGGAGGTATCTTGCCAGCAAAGTGCGAGACGAACAAATGAAGGGATTTTGCTTTGAGAGGACTTGTGTGAAACTCAAACCTCTGCACCAAAGGAGAAAACGTGAATGAAAGAGATGCCTGAATGAATGATGGCTGTTCGGGTGAATAGAGGTTCTGCATTTAGTTATGACTGCATTGAATCAAGGACAACAGTAAACTCAAGGTTTTCTTTTGTGTGATTAAACGGAGGCCGGGGACTGTTTGAATGACTCGGCCTCCTCTTGCCAGGTCTCTCTCTCTCTCACTCTCTCTCTCTCTCGCTCGCTCTCTCTTTCTGTGGTTTTCAGTTTTTCAGTGACAAATACAAATGAACCAAATAAATGAAAAGTCATTTTCACAATCCAGATTTGAAGTGTTAGATTTGGCACCTATTTGTATTTGTCTCCAAGAGCACACAGTCAGAAACACACTGTGCATTGAGTAATTGTCATACTGTTTAGATTAACACACACTATCTAGACTAGAATATCAACTCAGCCCACTCTTCACATTTACAATTCACAGTATCTTCACAAATCTATGCCTGCTAGCCTTGGATCAAAAAAAGTGCAGGGTCACGCAGGTCTCAAAGAGCCAAGCAGAGGCCTGGTGGTTTAGCACTGTACTGATACGAGGTACTGGCATGAGCCCCGAAACCCGCAACTTGGCCGGCACCCAGCATTAAATGTCAGCAGATGTCGTGACCTTATGCGCCCGGAACGGGCATTTATTTCCCTGCAGCACGCTACCACAGTCATGCTCTTTGTCCATTGTTTTGTTCCTTCCAAAAAAGGCCTCCGCAAAATTCTAGTCTTTCTACCTCAATGGCCGGAGGAGCCATCCTTCCTTGGCCAAGTAAAACTGTGCAGCGAACGTACACTGTACACATGCACCCCGAGTGTTAATCCCTCGTCTGCATAGGCTGAAATTGGACCCTGTGTTTTCAAGGCATAGACAAGTGTAGGCCTGGACGAAGATGCCATGGTGTTCAGTGGTTCCTGGCATCAACGGTTAGGTCAACATTTTCCTCTTTTTTTTTTAAACTAAAACAGAACAATGCTAAAATTATTTAGTGCTGCTCCACTTTCAGCACAAATTTAACAAAGGTTTCTGAAAATATGAAAAACTGAAATATTCTCGCTGTCACGTGGCTCTCATGTCTCGGCTCTGTTCACAAAACATGCCAGGATGCAAAATATTTAAAGGGGTTTTATAGGTTTCTTTCCATCTATATCGATTATATTGCCAATAAAAGATATTTTTAAAAATAAATGTATTTTGTTTGTGTTTTAGACTATTTTAACAGTTCTATTATTATAACACAAAATACTTGTAGTTGGGTAAGGGGACACCATTTGCTTTCAGTGATTGGATGACAAGAGTTAAGTATTTTATTTAACATTATAACATTATTTTGCCAAACTACTGTCTTATGAGAAGGGTGAATATGTAAAAGTGCCACCAATTGTGACCACATATGTTCTTTCAGTATAAAGAACAGTGGAACAGCTTTAGCAAAAATGAATTGTGTGTGTGTGTGTTGGATAATAGGCTTTTCCCACCTTCCACTGCTGAATGTTCCTGTTGAATGGACCTATATTTAAATCAGCTGAACAAATATCTGTATTCACTGAGCTTAAATGCCAGCTCTCTCGTTCAGCTTGTTAGCGTTGAAAAGACCTCAAAAATTGGCAAAAGCCGCTTCCTTGATAGATTTGCAATGCATCACGGCAATCTGGAACAAATGTTCTTTTTAAAATTGTGTATATGCATGTGTCTCGAATGCGGTTGATAGCTGTGAACGTGCTATGAGCTGTTTCGAATGAAACTTGGCGGTGCAGAAATTAGCTCGGCACATGTGTAGCTCAAACCAGAGGCCTGAAGGATAACAAGTTCGTTTTTGTATGATGGAGCCCTTGTCACGAAACTAGCACTACAACTTGTTTTTGTATGATGAAGAATATGGGAGGGCATGTCAGCAACGCTGATGTGCGATCTACGATTTCGTAAAGCACATAGAAATGTACCGAGCCTTGTTTAGCACATATTCATTTGGAGCACTGGACATCCGACTTGGATGGATTTGTTTAAAACAGTGTTGGCATTGGACACATTGCTTTCGTATTAAAGCGCCAAATAGAACGTGATTATAAGAACATTTGTATGCGTCACCTTAAGTGAATGAATCGTTAAAATCCAATTGACTTTAAAAAGACAATAGTTGTGATATTCAAAGGGCTTTAAATAAGAAGACTTGATTTAGCAGGCTCTTTTGAATTGCTAGAAACCAGATTGCCAAATGACAAGACTTCAGTTAGCTTTGTCCTTGAAAAATCTGCATCTGTATGCTTGTGATCATTTTCACCACCACATGTAACAACTGTGTGGTCAAGACTTAAAGATGGTTTCATTTAGTCTGCTTTGGTAACTGATTAATCTTCATTGATTCCATATCAGCTTCTAGATTAAGGGACTTAATCAGCGCTCACTCAGAGCTAATATGTTTGGAAAACGGTCCCCAACCCAATTCTAACGAGATTCAAAGAAAGGCGGGCTGAATTTCTGTTATGGCCATAATGAAGCCATCTGTTTGCTTGTTCTGCGTTTAACCATTTCCTCCCTGCGTGCCATTTGTCATGTAAGCAGCATTTTTCGACGAGGGGTCCAAGTTGGCGGTGAGCTGCAACGCTTTTTCCACCCACCCACTCTGTACTTCTTAGTAAACTGTTTTTATTAGGAACTGTTACAGTGGTTAGTGACCACGCAGAGGTAGGCAATGTATTCATCTTTATCCTTTACATTACACTCCAAGGCCTATGATGTGTGATGACTCATAACCCGGCCTCCAGTATCCCAGAGCAGAGGTGGAAGTGTTTTTTACATTATATATCTGCGTGACAAAGACAATCGGCAGCACTGTCATCTTCTGCTTTGTAGTTCGACAAACCCCCCTGCCCCCAATGGCGGCTGTATATGATGGATTCTGCAGCAAACTGTACCTCTTATGTTAAATGATTTCTCATGTAAGACTTCCAAGAGGAAGTGATGAGGACCACCTATAAGTTTCCGTTGTGGTTGCACAGGGTACCGGGTACTGCAAAAGTATTGATGCGCCAAATTACTGCAAAAGGTACAATTTTATAATTTCATGTATTCAAAGTACTAAGTAATCTGTTGCTGGAGATGGCATAAGCCTGTATCCATACAAAATGCATCTCAGATGTTCATTATCAATTATCTATGCAGTAAAATGGCTTCGTGTTGTAATTTAATTGTGATGTAAGCAACACTTAAACAGACATGTTTTAAATATTTTATTATTTCCAAATTTTGTTAAGATTTTCCAGGGATTTTTTCCTCCTCTCACTAAGTTCCATAGCTGATTTCATAGGTAAGCAGGAAGGAATTTTGCTTCAACTACTATTACACAAACGTGACTCGATCCAGCAAAATGAGTCACAGTGACCCTTGTGGGGATGTTTGGCTGGTCCTCTTAAGGAAAACTGTTTTAACTCTATGAGCTTTGGGATAGTGTTAGGTCTAAGTATTGCATTATTAGCTGCATTAGTCATTTTCTCCACAGAAGGGCTTCACAAGATTGCAAGATAAATGTGTATGTGATCTAAACAAAAACAAGGGTCACTGGGACCCATTTTGCTGAATTGGGTAACGAATAGTTATAAATAACATTGTTCCTATTTTTTTTTTTTTTTTTGCTTATTTCCTTTACTTTATTTCCATCTTCATGGAAATGGGCCATGGCAAAAGTGATGCACTGTGAACTAATTCAGAAACTGGGGGCATAAAACTAATGAAACTAATTTAGGATTGTGTTTCATTTTTGGCTCCGTTAAACCTGATGTTCAATTTACAGCTTAGCAATAAGAGTACCAGAGACCCAGATCATCTTTTTCATCTCTTTTACTTTATGGCAATATAATTTCCCCTCTGTGTCCTTTAACATAAAATTAAGGTGCCCCCCCTTTTTACTATAGAGTGTCGGAACCTATGAGAGTAAAAGTGCATATACTTGATTTATGCTCTACGTGTTCACCCTTCATCTGCTCTATGTATTTTCTTAGCCACTGCATGTTTTTGTGGATTTTGCCCGTATACATATTTGGATCGTCATATTTGGACAGCATATTTGGTTCATGACTTTTTATATTGTACAAATCTGTAAAGAAAGATGAGGTGCTTCTTATTCTCATGGTCAGACTGGTTATTCAGATGACTAGGATTCATGGTGCTTTTAAGTTCCAGAGTGGTAAATGGCCACCAAGCTAGAGTATGATTAGAAGCTCTTACAAGCTGATGAGGCTAAACCCACAAAGCCAACATGTGCAAAGCAGATTAATGTAATAACCCTCGGTTGTGTGTAATGGAGGAATACAGCTCCTGAACGTGGGCTATAGCTGGAGTCATGCTTAGGTCTTTAATAGTATATTATTATAGGGCTGAAAAAGAATCGATCATAATTAAGTATGGAAGATTCATTAAAGAGACACAGCAAAATGGACAAGCAAGTTCATACTTCCTGTCTGAAAGTATTCAATCATCTGACACAAATTAAGTGAGGAGTGAGACATTATATAATTCTCTCTGCTCGCTGGACTGCCTATGAAGTGGAACGTTGTCAGATTTCTGTCCTAGACACATTTAATTTGAAAAGGAAAAAATGTATGATGTTAAAATGAGGTACAAATTATTCAGCTTGGAAACAATTTCAACAAAGGCTTGGCTAACACCTATGTTAATAACATGACAGCAAACCTTCAGTTACATGTTTTTTAATGCAAATCAGTAGGTTCAGGGGGGGAAAAAACAAGGATTATGTTATTAAATATCTCTTGTTTCTAAATGTATGACAGCTGTGGGACTCATTTACAGGGCACCTTCTACCTCCGAACACATCCATGAAGAGTTAGTAATGAGGGTAGAACAGGGAGTACAGCATGTGTAATTGATACACTTGGCTCAATTTAATCAGAGGTGACAGAGGATTTCCAAAAAAAGAGAGTTAAGTAAATTGTCATGCTGTGTGGAATTTCCCTTGACGTTCAACAGACCAAAATAATATTTTCCATAAGATTCTTTTCACCCAAGTACCCTCAGGAAAAATATTCCAAGTACTGTAAGTGCTGATTTTTTAGAAATCACTGTATTATTTAAAGTTGCCATCTGCCTGGCTATTGAGAGCTCAATTTTATTCTCATAAACGATAACACACACACACACACACACACACACACACACACACACACACACACACACACACACACACACACACACA
>JAQLOM010000014.1:9823879-9847683 GCA_030068315.1 Chrysichthys thysi
ATATATAACACACACACACACACACACACACACACACACACACACACACACACACACACACACACACACACACACAAGTCTTCACTCAACTGTCGCTCCCTTAAAAATACCTAAGACTTCTTCAGGGAATCCTTTCTTTCGGGGTAATCCAGCTGAGTAATTTGTTTGCAAATTGTGGGCAAAGCTGCGATTTTATGATGGATGTCAAACATTTTCCAACTAAGAGATTTTAATGACGTTTCATCAATAATGGCTGAAATGATTTGCCGTAACAAATTTCAGGGTGGAAGACGAGACAGCAGTGTTTAATGATAATTAGGTTTCGGTAAGTATCGAATTTGTTTGACGTAGGTGATAGAATAGCAGAGACTTAGTGCTCAGGGCTGTGCGCTGTATTGAATTTCTTTTATTATATTCCAGGCGTTAAACACTGCCTCTCCTCTCAGCTGTATAAACAGATAGTAAATTTGAGCTTGAGCACAGTTCGAAGATAAATCATTATTGAACATGTTGGTCAGTGCGAAGTTATGGGAGCGCCACAGGAAACACCTTTTGTCGTGCACTTGATAAAATTGAGCTGTGTATTATGTTGGGCTTCAGTCTCTCAGGTCTTTAACAGTGCTTAAATATGGTTGCTTTGTGATTTCTTAGTTTTGGAGGATGGTGGGGGTTTTTGTTGCGTTTTTTTGTTGTTGGTGGGTGTGCATTTGGCAGTATAGTAAGTTGTAGGGGAACTCTGATTTGGCCACTCTCAAATCATTTGCAATTGCCGTAACATTAGAGGAAAAAGGTCCACGTGGAAGTAGGTCCAATGTAAAATACAGTTTAAACATCTGCTTGAGGTAGGAGGATTTATGAGGAACTTTGGCCTTCTCATGCTAGTGGTCATCTGTCCAAAGCAAGCAGCTCTCTCCAAATCCTGTTTATCCTGTGCTTTCATGCAAGAGTGAAAGAGTGAAAGGGGGGGGGGGGAATAGGGGAGGGAGGGAGTGAGGGGAAGCAAGGCACTGAGCATCATCATTCATCCCAACGCACAAAATAATACATTTGTGACTATAAATGTACTTCACAATGTCTCATGAATGTATTTGAGAAACGAGTGAAGAGCTTGAGCCACAGTCTTCACCAACCTGCTAATGCTTTCTGCCACCATGTGAGGTTTTATTTTATTTGTTTTTTGTTTTTTTAGCAATAAGACAAAAATCTCTTATATCACTTCCACGTATTAATCATTAACATTTTTGTAGAATGTTTGCACATCTCGGCTCTTGCCAGCTCTTTACTTTCATGAACTGTTAGACCAGATTGTAACAAATGGATTCATCCAGCCAAAGTGTTTTTGATGCATTTGCCAGCGTGCAGCTGAATGGAACATATTAGTGATGCCAGAGCATTTGCTGAATAAATTGTTTGAAAGATTATTACAGGAGGGAAAGGGTCAAGGTTTTCTTTTGTGTGTCTTGCCCGTAAGCATCCCCTCACGCTAATGCCTTGTTTATATTGCTGTAAACACATTCAGAGATAGTTCATAGATCCTCTGGCTCCAGTGACAAGCCGTTTACCCCCAGCAGAGACTGTAATACTTTGTGGAGGGTCCATATTAGGACAGAGCCTTAGTTGTATCAGGTTTCATTTGAAGGTCGCTGCATGTGGAGTATTTGCAGTAAGTTTAAAGTCTGTGAATTCCACGTTATAAGCTTGAAAGTTCTGCAAAACTGCTGCGATAACCTTCATGCTAACTTCACAATTGCTCAGTCCTGTTTGATTGATTCAATCTCAGATCTAATTTAATTGGTCTGTTGAGCACAAGATCACGCATATGCAGATGCTCAAACGTGGTCAAATGCTGTAGCCAGTAATAAAGCCTTTAATTTGTATAGCACTTCTCTTAAACTGAAGGATGCTTTACCAATATGAGCGTAGACAAAAATATATACATAAACACTTATGGTACTTGTTTATGCAGCTCTCTCTGCCATGTAGATTTGTAATTAGTTTATAAGATTAAATAATTGAAAGTACTATTTATTTGTGGGAATCAAAATAATGTAAAGGTACTTATGTGCATTATTTAGTCCATTGTGGTCAGCTCCTCTGTATGGATTGTGTAGGCAGGTGAGAACGCAGTAATCGCACTTGCCTGTCAGAACAGCGCGATTGAGCTGGTGTTGGCCCGATGTGAATCACAGAGAAAGGGATTCGACACAGGATCCACCCAACTGCAGAAAGTGAACCAAATATGCTATGTATTTTGGGTGGTGGGTGGCATTTGTATTGCGATGTGAGCTGTAATGTTGACCCTTTTAAGTCGTCTAACTTTATATCCAACACTGGCAAATAGTCTGACAGGTGAAAAAGTTTCTGCTGTATGTCTCCTGTATGTAGTCACGCACTGCAATAGGTGTTGATGGTAGAGTATTTAATTTAAATACATTATTTTTATGTAACTGTAAAAACAACATTTTACATTCATCCATCCATTATCTATACTGCTTACCCATTATGGGTCACAGGGAAGCGGGAGCCAATCCCAGCTGACTTTTGGCGAGAGGCAGGGAACACCCTGGGCAGTCAGAACATCGGTAGGTGTGTCATTAGTTTGGAGAAGAAGAAGAGTGCAGCAAGGGAGAACACAGTGGAAAAGGATAAAGCAGACAAATATCTGCAATAACAGAACAAAAGCTTACAGGTCATCGATGCGATCCACCATCCTGCTAGTGCTGTTTACTTCCGTTGTGTATTATGAAATGCCCTACTTTGATGACATCCTTGATTACAATGGTTCCACTCAAAACTGGTGGAAACGTGGCTGGTTCTTTAGCTGGCACCAAGACTTAACAAATCCTGAACAAAACCAGTTCAAGAACCCATTCTCTGTTGGTGGATAAGGGGTTTCAGTAGCTGGCTCTTCCCATCACATGGCAGCTACCAACAGGGATGGTGAAGGCTGGCACTTGCTTCCTCTGAGACATATTCATCCAGTCAGCACATGTTTTCACACTGCTGTTCATGCTGCATCACAGGGCAACATAAAACACTCAGAGGAAAGCGCTGTCTGCCCTCTTCCACTTACATGAGCTTAAATATGCCCACAGTTTGCATGTATTGCTCTGTCTGAAAGGTAAAAGACAGAGGCCATTCCACCCATTCACAGAAGATGGCCTGTTTTGCTGGAGTGTAATCCAGAAGCCTGGGGCTTTGCCTGGATTCAGATTTGTAGGATCACTAGATTACAGGATCCCAGGTGACACCCTTTTCTGTTATGAAGCTCCTGTCTTACAACTATTTGGGGATTTTTAGTTTTTGATTCTTTAGTATGTAATTAGAGTATATAGGACACAGTCTTGGATGTCCAGATTTCACACAAATCCCAAAGTTATATCCTGTCACTTTTTTAATGATCTCACATTAGATAAATAGAGATCTGACTATAAATGAGTATGTGAGTATACAGAAATCCTGATCTGATTATTTGATCACTATCTGCTACCAGTGTGTATTAGCTAAGGCCTGCTTAGTCCTCATAAATGAGCCATAATGAAGGGTAGTTCATTTTGAAAAGGAAAAGGATGATCTGTTTTTTGTGTTACTTAGGAGGCTATTTTATGCTCTCATAGCGTGATTTTCGGTGTTTCTCTTGCTACTGGATGGGGGTAACCCCATTTACGCACCTCCTCAACACCTGTGTTTACATTGGGGCCTCGACTTCCATGACCTAGCAACTCGCGCTGAAGATGAAGTGGGTTCCCAGTCTTCAAATATGTGCTGTCCCTGCACTTTCACCACTACGCGATTCCTCTAAGACTTCCATTATGAGCATTGGCCAGAGAAGGGTATAAATTACATTCCTCCCTCAAATTTAAGTTTATTTTAACATGCAAGGGGGTAAAAAAAGACGAGAGCCTGTGCAATATTACTACAGTGTAAGGGTATCGGGTAAGAATTTCATGATTGATTTTCGATTATACTGGCAGAGCCAGCAAAACTCTCTGAAGGTGTAACAATTTTAATTTTGCTATAAATTGTAAGCATACAGGTGGACATATTCAGTGCAGGTATTATTGAAACTTATGGAGGTGAAAATGAGGAACTGGGAAAAACAAGGGAAGAACTACAGACATCTCGAGACTCAAAAACTAGGATCACCAGGAGAACAGGAAACACAGGAAACCAAGGAGACTTGGCTCATAGATGCAATAACACAAACAGACATAAACAAATGAGTACGCATCATACTAACAAGACCCGATGTTAATTGGTGATGAAAAAAAATCTCATGTTTGTCCTGAAAGGCCATTTTTTTCTTCCATATAATATCAGTATAATGATTGTTTAAAAGGGGTCATGGATTTAGGTCGAACAACTCCTCACTGCTCATTTTGCACTGCTGTTTTCTCTCTGAGACTGTCCAAGTTTCAGTGTCTAAAGGTTAAGCCTTTTTTCCTCTGAGCTTTATGTTGGATAGCTGTAAGAGTTTAGCCGTTTTATATACTGTATGTTTAGAGTGCGTTCCCGCAATATGAGGATGTTCAGACATCTCTGTAAATACATACTTATGCGTGTTTACGGGTTGGCAGTTCCATTCATCTAAAAAGAAGAGGATATGAGGCCAGTTCTACACAGATATTAATACATTAATAAATTACGTATACTTCTGTCGTGAAAGTAAAATGTGGCCAACATCTGTCCGGAATGTTTTGTGCATGACTGCAGCAAAAAAAAAAAAAAAAAAAAAAAAGTTACATTATACAAAAATAGTACATCTGAGACATCTCACTCTTGTGTGCGAAAACAAAGCATTTTCCTCACAACAATTTTGGAATTCAAAACATCTGGAACACCGACTGTTTGAGCTAAGGACTTTTGACAGGCCCAATATATTTCATGACAGGGGTTGGATACTGATATTAAAGTGTAACACACACTATTGGAGTTGGTTTACAGCTGGAACCTTTCACTTTGCAGGAATGAAAAGCATCTATTCATTCAAAATTACTCTGACATTTGTCGTGTGAGACCTTATGGTTTCTCTCCCATGTCATTTACATATTTTGGACTATCCAGTGCTCTGATGATGCACATTTTTTTTAGGCTTCCCTTTATTATTGTCATAGTTACACCAGAGAGTTGTATATAAAGCATAAAAGCCCATCTGAAGTCCATTAAGAGAAAGAAAGAATTTCTTTTATTACACTTAACTGTGATTAATTACTTCCTTTATGTATCTCTATTTTGAAAAGTGAGGGTCAAGCATTCAAGAGGCACAGCAAAAAGATCATCCAGGCATAAAATTAAAACAAAATGTTGTTTAAAACATAATTGGACATATTTAAACACTGTGATTCTTGCAGATTTTTGGTTCAAAAATGACAGACACACAAGGCACACACACACACACACACACACACACACCTTGTAACCTTAGTCTTTGATTTGACATCATGCAGCTGAGTGGCATGTCTTATATCCAGAACACCCTCAAACTGGATGTAAATAACAAGGCCCACGGTGTGCATCAACACCATATTTCAAGGCCACTTAGGCTTGTCCTCTAAGGACCATTTATCATAGCCCTATAAAAATAGTGACGGATTCAGATGCTCTGAGACCGCATGACCACGCAGCAGAGTCCAAGAGAAACCATTTCCCCCAAACCTGTACTCCTAGGAGTCCTACCATTTGTTACATAAAAGCTATATAAAAATACATATGTTTGCCTATATTTTTATTATTCCATAAAATCCCATACTTTGCAGTTTTCTTACTCAGTACTCTAAATTCCCCATACAAATCCGTTCATGTTGGTGAATGAAATCATAATCAAACACAGAAGAGCAAACAGTTATCTTCGTCTCCATCTTCACCACATGTAGCTGCCAGAAAGTAACAAGCTTTAAAGGTATGCCGGATATGAGGAGCAGTGTGGTCGATTTTGTTGGACGGAAATCATGTTTTCTCAGAAGCTTCCCTCCCACCCGCTGAATACGTTTGTGGCGTCTGGCAAGCGAGGAAATGTGTACTTTCCAATTTGCTATGTAAAATTGTAATTAAGGCACATCTGTTTGACACTTGCCCAGGAATCCAAACACTGCACAAATGGGAGATTTAGTTTCATCACAAGTAAGAGTAAGATACCAACTCAACCCATATGTCATCCTGTGTCTTCTGTAGTGCTTATCTAGCTTTTAGGAAATATTACAACTCCTCATGCTAATTGTGGTGCCCAGTAGATTTTCCATTTTAATTTGTACTATGCCATGGAGATCACATATTTATCAAATATGACTTCATTTAGATTTACATTTTTTTTGACACTCGGCATTTGAGAATGAGTATGCAAAAACACAAAAATTGATCTGAAATTTGAGATGTGTTTATGGAGTTTGAACAAGTTCAAAGATTTATCAGGCATGAAAAGGCATTACTTGATCATGTCTAGAATTTGATTCATTTCCAAAAACAGCATCTTCTGAAATGTTTTATTTCTTTTACATCACAACAATTTGTAACAATTACAATTTCTGTTTATTGAAGAGCAACATGTCATATGCTTTATCCGTTTACAGTTCCGTGAAATGTTGTGGGACGTCCACGAAAATGGTTAGATATGACTTGTGTTATATTAGCTATATACAGTTGTTCCCTATACAGCTGAATCTTTACAAGCCTGTTACAGTTCATTAACACTGGAGACTCATCTCCTCACAGAAAAACATCACCATAATAAACAATTGCACACATATTTCTAACCTGTAGATGTATATAGATTTCAGCTGGCACTGCTATAATTATTCAACACCTCTTGATCAATCAGAAGAGCGAATTTCGCAGCTCTGTTGTATAAAAACAAAAAACAGAATGCGGAATGAAAATGTGCTTGTTGATTATTTTGTGATTTAAGCATGTAGTGTAACTAATTCAACAGAGCCGTCACTGACGATTTGTCATGTTGGCATGTTCAAATAACTTCACCAGCTAATGCATCTTTATCCTGTCATTTTGTTTAGCTGAGCTCTCTAACTGGTGGATCCAGATCCCAAAATCTCTTGGCACTTTTCTGGTATCTTCTAGCTAGTAATGTGCCTTGTGACTTGTGAGCTAGAGGGTTGATATTAATTGATATTGATGTTTTTGCTCTTTTAGCGTAACTTGTTCCAGTGTTCCATTGTTGAACATTGTTTTAGTCTGGAAATGTCTTGCACACCTGCATTAGGGGTGTCCAAATGTGCATATTTTCAAAATTAACCAGTCAGCTAATCACTCTCATGGAAACTCTGTATAGCCCTCTGTAATTGTGCAGGATTAGGGCCGTGTCCATGCAACGTGTCTATGTGGCGGTTTCTTAACTGATGCAGATAGACATATTCATCAAGCAAAGAGAAACCTGTGACCTTTTATTATGCCAAACTATAAGCTTCATTGTCTCAGAAAACAGAGATTAAACTGCTTAGTGAACATAAAGTCATACAGGAATTGCTTTGAAAGGTTGTTATTTCCAAGGGTGGTGCCTTAATAGAACTGCTGGTAGTGATTTAAAAGTAATGAATATCGTTTGGAGATATAGCTAACCCAGGCTTTTTCTGACCATGATCACTATCAACTTATTCTCAAATTAGGCTGTTTTTTTCTCTCAAAACTGTTAAAAAGAACAATGTTAAACAGAGAGGCATAATGACCACTGCTGTAGGTCTTTTGCAGGCAGGGCTGCTATCAAAACAGAGATCTTCTCGCTGTATAGTGTGTAAGAGGTTTGCCATACCTGCTCAGCTGGGTTTGTTATATTGTTGGAGCATAAGTCGTTGTAAGTGTCTAAACACAGCATTGTAAGTGTTTAAGCACTGCGCCAGCTAGAAGAGAATGGGGTTACTTTTTTAGGGGAAAAAGTCAGATTGCTGTAGTGTAAGACAAAACATTTTATGTGTTGTTATTGGAAAATAATGAGCTTTGCTGGGATGAATGTAAATGTGCACTTTGTATCAGCTGCTCCTCCGTTGGGGATTATTTTCCTGTGGCAGCACATCCCCAGGGTTTTATTCGCTTACTCAATTACAGTTAAGATCATTTACCCACCACAATGTAAATATTGTTAACCTGTGGTTGAAATGTTTACAAGAAAATTCTATTATAAAAATATAGTATATAAACATATATTAGATGATTAATCAGTTAGTCATGCTGAGCCTTACTTTAGTGCTTCTGTCAAGTAACAAGGTTACTTGGTCTTGTTAATTTTACAGTACTTGGCATCCAACTGCAGATTAGGTAGTACAAGCAGCCAAGCAGGATGAGCAAAACAAATGGCATGTGTGTGTTCCATTTACTTAGAGCTGCCCCCGACGCGCACACACACACACACACACACACACACACACTTTCTTTTCATCATCCAGAATAAACAGAAGAGGCTCCAATCGCATCATGGTCTGCTAAATCCTTTCTAAGAGGCGAGGCCTGTTTGCGAAAGGTCTCCTACCTGTCCGTCTGTGACCTGAGTTGAGCAAGAATTGACGATGGCTTGAAGGTAAGAGGGTTTAGAGGCCCATTAGGAATATTAAATCTTCTGACCTGTGCAGGTGCATGACTTTTTGACTTCACGCCTATTTGCATAGGTCAAACCCATTACGTCTTTATTCCTGTTCAGGATAAAACAGCTGATGTGAAAAACAGACCTTTTAAATGTGACCTTTTAAATGTGCTCTACTTCTGGACCATATATCACTCTTTGAGTTTAGGGAGGTGAATGTCATGCCACATAATAATTCAGCTCCTTGGATGAAGGTTAAATTAACCATTGAAACTGGATGTGAAAGTTTATGTGCCTGGCTTAATTTCTGTAATAAGCATAAATGAATCTTAATTATTTTTATCAGAAAATGTTAATGAAGTAAAGAGAAGTTATAAAGGTTGCAAAACAAAAAAAAGAAGAGAAAGAGAGAGAGATGACCTGGGTCAGTTGAGCCGTGCTAAGCAGCAGACAGAGAATGAGACGTAATATAATCTGTACTGTATATGTTAAGCAGGTAAGGATCGGTCACGCTGTACCCGAGCTACCCTTTTCACCTCTCTGTGCACCTCACAGAACTGTGCGTAAACCAGAGCAAGTTCTCAAATACCTGTTTACTGGCAAGCGGACAATTCTGCAGATATAATGCAGACGCTATGAAAGTTGAGCAAAGTGAAGGTTGGGGGGAATGACAAGGCGCTATTGCTGGTACACTGTGAAAGGTGCAAGATGAGTGCCAGTGTTTTGTCAGGTGCCATGGATCCTGCAGCACGCCAAAACTTCTGCTTCCATGGCAAGGAATCCAATCATGCTGAAAAAGCACCGTTCAACGTGAGATAGAGGTGACTAGCAGGAGAGAGAAAAATACATGCAATAGCATTTCCCACAGTGATTAATTACCTCCAAAATCCTGTTATTGGACTGAAATCACTCGCTGGGACTGTGCACATTTTGCAATTCATAAATCACTCCTTGTTTTGTGTGTTACTTTTTGTGGTTGTGATTTAATGCCGTTTGGCTGCATTTATTTTTTCCGTTTCATGTTGAAGTGCTTAGGGGCTTAATATATTTTTAAAAATTAGACCCTTCCTGCTGCAATTCAGGCTGTGCGTCTATGTGAATTTTCATTTCAGCACCATTGTCTAGTTCTTTCCTTTAATTTGGTAGGTTGCCTTGTTATGCTATGCTGTGAACCAAGTCTTGCTGAATGTTTTTTTGTTTTGTTTTGTTTTGTTTATAAAGGAACTAGTGAGTTTATTAGTAGGCAGCTTTGGTTTCCTAAGATACAGCTGAATAGATGTGATAACTGCTATAATAAATTTATTAAAAAAAAAAAAAAAAACATACGTGTGTATGGAGGGGTGTAATTAAAGAAAATCATCGAGAGAACATTTTAGGCATTAAAGACCTTTTTAAAGGAACATTTCAAATGTTTTCATTGTTGACTTTTCCAGAACCTTGGCAAGTGCAGGAAAAGAACTCAAAGACAACTTCCTGAGAGCCCTGGCCGAGCGTGAAGAGGCCAACCGCAGTGGGAAAAATCATGTGAGTACATTATTACAGCGCTGCGTTCACTACCTAACGGGATTCCCCCCTCAAAATATTTAGCCAGTTCCATCAGGACAGGAACAAAATCTACACTGTGTTAAGAAGGAGGCGGCTGAACGCACGAATACACACACACACACACACGTACACAATTTTCTTTCAACCTCACATCACACCATTAGCCATAGCAGTTAAGTTTACATGCACAATTAAAAAAGATCTTGCAGCAAAGATCAGAGAAAAGCCTTTTAGTCTGATTGCATGGTGAGCATAAAATTCGGTTTGCAAATTCGCAACATGATTCAATTTACTTCCAGTAAACCAAGGCTTCAATTTTATATGATGGGAAGGTTTATTACCTCATGCCTTCTTAGGCTTTGGTTGTTGTCAGACTTTTAATTAAATTATAAATATTGAAATTTACTACTGAAAGGTTAATATATTGTTTTGTTGCATTGTTTGCTTAAAGTGCCTCAAGATTTTAATAATCAGGCCAGTAGCACATCCAGTAATATATATTGAGACACAAAGTGCTGGGAAGCACTGAATACTACGCTAAATCCTTATTCATTGAATCCCAGATTTACTTTAAAAATTTAAAGTAAAGTAACACTTTCATACTGGTAGCACATGGTAAAATCAACATAAATGCACTAACCTTTTACTTTGTGCAGTAATCAGCAATACAAGTTTACAAAGACTGACATGAAAACATCATTTGCAGAATATATATATTTGCTCATCTGAGTCAAGACATATCCTGTAATTTAAAAAAAAAAAAATTATTACTGCTACTTCCAGTAAACACAATTCATGCACAAAACAACAAACGTTGGAGTATTGCAGTCAGGCATAATTAAAGGAAAAGCCATGTGGCTTGTTGGTGTCACCATACTTTTTAGTAGTAAACTTTTAATAGAGCTCCCTTTCAAATGAAATAAATAATCAACTACTAAGTGAGCATCCTATACATAGTTACCCTGTTGTTTGTGTTTCTTTTTTGTAATACCTCTCTTATATGTGCATATTCTTGAAGCTTATGGACTAAAACATACATTTATCCATCTATTTTCTTGATAACAATTCTGTAACTGTGTGATGTAGAACAGTAGATCAGTTATCCGATGACCAAACAAAGCATCCAGTCAAGGTCCACTATGTAAGATGCAACCAATTGAAGGCCCCTGCCTTACCCCTGCCTTTCCAAGCGGGTATTATAATGTACAGTGGTCGTCATGTGCCCGTAGGTTACTTCCAATTACTTACATTCACACTCCCTTGCTTTTTCTGTGCTAAATAGTAATCCTCCATTCTTCAAAATATCGAACTTGTTAGTCAGCACCAGCAAACACTGTTTCCTCTTATTTCTTCTTCCTTGTCTTCTTTCATTCTTCTTTGTTGTCACTCTGGTACTTCCTTTCCGATTCATGTCGCCGCTTGTAAAAAAAAAAAAAGTGAAACGCAGAAGGCACTGAGGTTTGTCCATAGAGGTGTACCTGCTCCTGATGTAGATATATAGGGCTCATTCTAAGCTTATGAAAACACAGCGATTCATAGTTAGAGGTAATTATACACTAATGAATACATTTTGATGACAACACTTGATAGTGGTTATTATGTTCCATTTCTGCTAATAGATCTTTCTAAATTATACAAAATGGACCTTGGGGTCTGTGTCGCCCAAAGGCAGGTTTTGTGCTGGCAAGGTCCTCAGCACAAAAACGCCCTCAGCGTAGAGCTTTTTTTTTTAGCTGCTCTCAGGGTGCTTTTAATTGAAAATAGTTCAAATTCATCAACTATTTGACATCAGTGTCACTTTTCTCTCACCGACCAATCAAAATCAAGAAGATTTGAGACTTCTGATCTCAACACTGTTAATGATGGCGGAGGAGAAACTGATCCTGGCTGTCACTGACAACCCAGATATCCATTGAAGGGTAACCATGAGACCATGATCATAATTTGAAAGGAACACACTTTCTTTCCATCGTGTTAGCTAAGCTTTCTAAAATAAATAGAGACATGGCATTCATGACGAAGGAGTGTAGAAGTGCTTGATGTTTTTTGTAACCTAGCCACAAGAAGTGCTTGACAAACGAGTTCGCTATGAAAATGAAGCTGTAGGCACTGCCAGCACAAAAATGCATCTGATGGACACAGGCCTTTAATCAGCAAGAACTTTTGGTAACTAAATCCAAGATAATCCAGAATCCATCTTTCTCATCAATGCACACAAATTAACCAGTATAGATGCTTAAGACTGCACACAGTTCTGGTAAGCTTTTTATGAGTATTCATCCATAATCCAGTAAAGATTGTGGCGGTTTTTAGGTCAAAAATTTGTATTCGTTAGGCACACAAGTGCAGCTTGCCAAGTAACAGAGAAACCTGAAAGTGCAAAGTCCTCAGTTCTTAAGACCCTTTTTTTTTTTTTTTTTTTTTTTTTTTTTTTGCTTTAAATTAAACTTGGATAAACTTAGAAGTCCCTGTAAGTGAGCTGTTACTACAGAAATAATAACATATTAGGACAGGTGCATTTATAGAAAGCCGTGATTTGAATTAGAGCTGGCACTGCTCTCAGAACCATGCTGTGGTAGAAAAATAATCAACAGCTTCAGATTTGAGAATTCAACAACGCCGTGGTATAACTTTCTAGCAGATGTTTGACACAGTTTGTCCAATACCCAATGTGTCTCTGGCTTAATGCTTGTGAAAGAGCTTTGTATGTTATGAGTTCAGGACTAAAATGTCCTGTGTGTTGCTTTGACCTCTTAAAGAGGGCTGCGTGTTTATCATCACTACTTTCATCAACTAGTGACAACATTACATGTTTTTAATGAAACAAGAGCCGCGCAACACGAGGGAAATGAATAATTGACGAACCGGAGACAGGTATACACATCCCGGCAATTTGTCGGGTCTTACATGACCCCTTAGCATTTGCGATTATAAGATCACATGAGGTACCGCAGGCAAGTGTAGACAGAGTCCCTGGCCAGATTTTTTTCCCCCCAAAATGTTGATTCTGTAAACAATACTACACCGCCATTTCAATTTAGCATTGCAAGTCGGTGTTACCAAGGCTGGTATAAAAGACTCGGTTACAGCGTGTTCATTTACGCAAGTATTCAAAGAAACCACTGTAGCAGAGTCAAAAAAAAAAAGCGGTGAATCAAGCACTGTCTGGTATAGCACTTCCTGTGTTTAGAAAAGAGGAGAAGAAAAACATCAGAACAAAACACTGTTGTGTATTACCGACAATATTATGCCAGTTTGACCCGCCTGACCCCTTTTTGCATTTTGTTCCCCCACTAAAGCACTTCCTCTGATGAAAAATGGCATTTGGAAAAATGTTTATTTTTTTCTTAGCCCCCCTCCCATCCAACCCTATTTAAAATCAACCCAACATTTGAGCACTCCCTAAGAATTTCGAACAAAACATCTCATATGGGACAACATATACTCCTATACAAAGTCCTAAACACATCTGCAGTACATTGACATTATAGATCATATTTTTTTTTTTCCTAACAATATTTGGATCACTTAATGTATATTTGTAAATATGTTTCGTATTTCTCACAGTCCCTACACACCTACGCAGATATGCTGGCGCCGGCAAGCTTTAAATAATGTAAATTGAGCAGATCAGTCAAACATGATTATAGAAGAAAGCCTGAATTATCCCCGCTGCTCTCATTTTCTGTGTTGGTATTCTTCCTTAACATACTACCTTGACATAATCTAAGGATTTCGCCTCCTTGAGTCCAGATAAAAATAGCGCTCTCTGAATCGCATTACAAAAACAGAATCGCATTACAGAGAGAAAAAGGTTAATCTTTGATGAAGCTGAATATTAAGACCACCCACTAGTGTAAACTATACTGTAAAGAAGTCTATGTGAGCTCTCCGGATTGCCTGATCAAACATGTTCTCTCAGCAGCACAGTCCAACACGCTGCGTGAATTATTAACCTTTCCATTTGCGAGAACAGGTGTGTAATGTACGCTGCAGTCTATTAAATCGTTAAAATCACACAATCATTTTCCTCACACAAATCCACAAATCCTTTGCAACATGTTGGCAGACCACACAGCATTTATACGCACACTTTCTTTTATGTCTCCTCTCATTTGTTGCACAGCCCTGCTATTTTGTAATGGATAAGTGATTTGTTAATAACCTGCTGACAGCTTTAAAAATAGTAATAAAGCTATTTGTTTGTCGAGCCTAAAGGCAAAACCTGAAACGCTGATCCCATCAAAAAAATTTAAAACAACAGAAGCTGCGAGAGCACTAGTGTCATTAAACGTCCTTGCCAACATCCTTCAGATCAGGGTGTGTTGCAGGGAATGACCCGACCCTCCCAAGGTTCTTTTTCTTTTTCTTTTTTTTAAACGTTATCTGTGCCATCAGCTGAGCTCATAAAGCCTCAAGCTCGGACGCATTGTGCTTCTCCTCCCCCGGCCCTGTTGCGAAAGTCGCACCGCTGCCAAAAGTCACACACAAACAAAAGGTGCACCTGGGCAGCTTTGGCATTATTTACTCTGGGTAAGAAGTTAAGTTTATCAAATCCAGGTCACACCTGTGCTAAGGTGCCTCAGGGGCTCCTTTGTTTGGGAGGTACGCATTTGAAACCGAAGGTGTTCTAACCCCCACCTCACCCTCCACCTCACACCACCCTCCTGTTTATTTTTTTCCCCCCTCTCTCTTTAGCAAGTGATATGATGATGTCAGCATTCATGTCCTGTTTGCATTTTCTGTCAGTTTAAGTTGTAAGGAAGAGTTCCAACATAGTCTCAGGATTCATGTAATCTAGATGAAAAGTCAAATTAAGATGCAGCTAGTGACTGTGGCTTTTTTTTTTTTTTTTTTAATTAAACAGATTTATTCTCATGGCAATCAAATGAAACTCGTCACACTTGTCCGAATTCCTATTAACATTGTGTTTTCCACATTTTCACGCAACATTCAATGTAATCACTTCACTTTAACCCATACGTACTTCGATTTCTTAACACTTCTCTCTCAGTCCTGATTTGAAGCCTACTGGACGACCACATCCATACATTCCATGTGTAGCCGTTTTAAAACCGCAAAGCTCCTAAAAATTTATGTTCAGAATGTCAGCACAACATAAATACTGCACACATATGGTAGGTAGAATTTAATACTGTGTCAGGACTTAAAACAGTAACACCCACAGTCATGCATATTGTGGCTGACGTTGAGGATGTGTGCATCTCTGAGCATATTGTTAGCAAATGTGTTTAAGTCTGACTTTTTTCAATTAGAGGGCTTTTTTCTCACAGTCAAGGCATCTACGAGCGTAAACTTTTAAAAACGAAGAAATAATCATTTAACAAATAAGAATATTTTGCAGAGAGCTCGAAGTCATTAGCCAAATCATGTGGTGTGTCAGTTCCCTTTTGTTCTTGATGAGTTAACGCTAAAGCCTATATAACCTTCGAGCTGATAATGGCATAACAACCAGTACAAGTCCATTTCCAGTTACTAATAATCTTCTAATTATTTGTAGACATTGTTCCCTTAAAGCAAATATTACCATGGGAATGAAGTTAGATAGCACACTTTTGCTTTTTTCAGCTTATAAAGGTGTTTTCATTTGATATGTGATTAAGCTTTCATTAGCATGCAAAAGAATGCCTCAGTAGTGTTAACAAAGAGAGAGAGAGAGAGAGAGAGAGAGAGAGAGAGCTTCTTCTCAGTTAGCATTTTGTTTTGTTGCTTTTGTTAGAATACATTCAGTACAAATGTATTGCTATTCATGTTTTTTGACTGTGTTGCCTGAATATAAATTGAATATCACCAGTTACTCCAATGGGACTTCCTGTACAAAGCAGGTGCTTGTCTTTGGTCTGTGAACCCAGCATGGTGTATATTGATAAGCCTTGATCGCGTATAGATAATAAGGTGGTCAGTCATGCAGTCCAAAGATCACATTTAGTATAGAAATGAGAGTGGAATTCCCAGCCAGATCAGTTTACAGTCAGTGTGCGAGTCGGTCAGTCGGCCCTTTGTCCCAGTCATGGCCAGTAAAATAACAATAGCATGTTGGTTTCAAAGCACTTGACCAAAGGTGAAAGCACCTTCGAAAAAGAGTCATACAAAGCTATCATGTGACCCTGCCTTGAAAACCACACAAAGGACTGGGGGTCGGTTGAAGCATTTGACCCCCCAGTTTAGTCTCATTCAAAGAGTGGACAAAGATACCCTTTTGTAAAAGGTGTAAAAATGTGAATATTTCAAGAAAGCTTCTATAAAACCCTCCCAGGGATTCATGGAATCACTTTTGTCTTTTCTTCGCACATACCATCAGCTTCCAATGGGGAAAACTTTTTGTCTTGACTTTCCAGTGAAAGTCGTCAGAGATAATTACAAATTGATAGATCTTAATTAAAACACACAGATCCAAATCCCTGGATCTGAAACTGAGCCCCATTCTTAGAGGAAATAAATAAATTACAACAGGTTAAACTCATTTGAACCTTCTGGATGCATTTTTAATGCAGAGACATTTCGAACCATTTCCTGTGGCTGGTGCTTCAGTGCATTATGGAAGAAATCAAAAATAATTTCACAACTATCACTCTGTTGTGACACGTTTGATGTTTTAAAGCACAGTGAAGGCAGATCCCATTTCTCCAATTTCTTTCTCCTGCAGATATTTGAGATGATTGGCCCCAGTTGGAAGAAGCAGCTGCCATTAATGAAAGGCTCAGTTCCCGCACCATACCCACCAAATGTGACCCATGAAATGAATGTTATACCATATGTAATGGATGCAAGGTGCAGTTGCGTGATCTTGGGCTCTGATGTATGCTAAACAAAGCCGCTAAAACCAAGCCAGAAAAACTTGGATATTGCATGATCTGAGCATTAATAAAAGGACGGTAAAAGCATGGAAGATATCCTGCTTAATGGTTTCTTCTAATGGACAGCTGTGACCTTTTCCTAAAACCATCAAAAAGGATTGTGCCTAGACTCCTCTATTTTTACTCAGCACATCTTCAGGCTGAGAGGAGTATAATGTGCCTTATCTGGATTTGCTCAATGAGAGGTACAGCTTCCTGATGAGTTGTGTCAAAAAAAAGACAGTTTCCAGTCCTCTGGGCATTTGTGTATTTTAAAGAAAGATTAGTTGGAACAGTATATCATTTTCATGGCCACTCCCTTTTAGAATACTGGTAGGACATTTGAGGATAGAAAGCATTGGTGGTTTGAACTATAATGGTGTTGTGATCCAAGTAAAGTTCTCCTCATCTAATCATATCTCAAATACATACTTTATGACCGAAAATATGTACATGTGCGTATCATATCCATATGTGGGTCTCCCCCACAAAGTTGAAAGCACACATTTGTTTAGTGTGTTTTGTATGTAGTATTAAGAACTAAGGTGTCCAAACATGTTCCAGCATGACAATGCCACTGTGCACAAAGCAAGTTGCACAAAGACATGGTTTTCCAAGGTTGGAAACGCTTCCTGACCTCACTAATGCCCTTCATTAGTAAATCTTCAGAATCTAGTGCAGGGGTATTCAATTAGATTTTTCATTGGGCCATAGTGTCATACAGCTTTTGCCAGTGGGCCGCACATTTCCCTGTATTTCTTGTATTGTATCCCGTTAAATATGCAATAGCTGTGCGACATCCCGTAAAATGTCGCAAAATGTTATAAACTGTCGCGCTTACAGTTAAGTCGCAGCTATTTAATAAATAAGAGGTAGTCAGTGGGCCGGTCCAAAATGACTGATGGGCCGGTTCTGGCCCGTGGGCCGCCTATTGAATAGGGCTGATCTAGTGGAAAGTCGTCCCAGAAGACTAGAGGATAGTATAACAGCAAAAGGTAGATTAAATCTGGAATGGGATGCTCAACAAGCAAATATAAATGTGACGGTCAGGTATCCACATACTAATTTACTGTTTATGCCACAGAAATTGGGTCAAAAAGCGGGTGTTAGAGAACAGGGTTAAAATGTTGGACTACTGATCGGAAGGTCGGGAGTTCAAATCCAAGCACCGCCAAGCTGCCACTGTTGGGTCTTTGAGCAAGGCGCTGAACCTCAACTGCTCAGTTGTATAAATGAGATAAAAAAAGGGGGAAAAAAACGTTAGTCACTCTGGATGAGGGCGTCTGCCAAATGAAGGTATTGTAATGTAAAATAAGTCATTATGAGGATGAGGCATCATATGTTCATTACAGTGAGGATTGGTGATCCAACCACTAATACCACAAGTAATGATTAAATGGGATTTTCACAAGTTGGAAATAAACACATCTTTTCTCTTGCAATGCATGATCTTTGCTTTAAACCCAAACAACTGGAAAAAATAATAAGTATCTACTTGGGATGATCCCTGTTTACACCTTTCAAATATCAACTACATCACGGAAGCCACTCTGCCCTGTTATCCTTGTCTACTTGATAGGTTCAATGTGCACCTGTTTTTTTCACTGTGACCATGGAATTCCGTCTTATCCGCTTTCCGACATCATGATATTATGATAGCAGCTCCCACCTCCAGGCCTCATTTTTCAGCATGACATACGACATGTGTTCATGTACGTGTAAGGAACAGTTTAACCTCTGCTCTCTGAAGGTTTTCTGGCTCTTCTTTCTGAGGAATGTACACCTGCTCCATAACAGCCGGCAATACGATTTCCAGGCATTTCTGTGAAAACTGGTGGTATATTAGATTATTTCACTGAAGTTAGCAGAAATAGTTCCTTCCTATACAGTCTATTTAGTTATACGAGTCATTTAGATAATAAGATTTGTCTTCATAATCAAGCCTGAAGTTCATGCATATAGTGATGAGTGTATCATGTCGCCGTGACTGTAGAGTTATGGCTGGAACTCTCACGTGAACCCCTGTTGTTGGTCAAGGCTGACTATCCAACTGGGAAATGCAATTACACTCGAGCAGGCTTAGGAGCACATGGAGCACATTCTTTGGAATCCTCTTTGTTTTGTCACCACACAGTGGCCTGCTTAGATGTGTATTATTCCACCTGAGTAAATACTGTACACCATTTCTCCCACATAGGTCTGAACACGTCTTCGACCAGTGAGTCTTTTTCCCCCCTCTCTCCATCTCATTCATGCCATTATATATTTTCTCTCTCCTGCTTTAATCTAACACCTCTGAATCTCTGAACTTTCAATCTTGTCAGACGAGCCCGAGGAATGTCTTCGGTATGCATATCTGTTCACCTAAAATATTATTGTGAACTGTGTGAGGACAGTTCCTGGTGAATTATTGTCATAGTTTAATGTATGCACCAGTGAACTTACCTCACTGTAGGACTTGTGATTTAAAAGTTTATGGCATGCCAAATTCCTCACATAGTTCCATCTCATTGTAATGCATGATTACAGGTGCATAGTTCAACTTCAAGATTTATGCATCTGCTATAAAGTCAGATAGTATTAAATGAATCACTTTACCCTTAGAGATCCTGTACCTTTAAATCTCAGGAATTCCTAATTAAATGTGATTTCTTCCACACAGCTCTCAACCGATTATGTAAATGTAATATCCCACACATCATACCTTGTTATTTGAGGTCTCATATTGGGGTCTGTTTCCAAAAAAATGTGCAGAGTTTTGATTTGGTTGAAAACATTTTTCATACAAATTTACACCTGGTATAATGTGAATCAGCCATCATAACTCATGCATATCTGATGAAATGAATACATTCTGAATTTATCTTAAACCTTTTAAAGTCATACTTTTAGACAATTGGGATAATTGTTTACTGGTCATTTAAGGCTTTATAGATCTTACATTAAGTCTGTGGCTGTGATACGTAGTGAAAATTTATTATCAAATATCTTTTGCTGTCTAGGCTTGATCTGTGTTGGGAAAATTAGCACACAGTTCTGATTAGAAAATCGTTCATAGATAGTACTCAAACCAGCTGTTATCCTCGACATGTTCTTAAGAGTTAAAATGTCATCACTCTTCTTATCAGCTTCCTGCATCCAGCACCATCTGGCTGCGCTGATATTGCTGCTTCGTGATGTAAAAGTGCTCCATCTTGTTTAGCTTCACCTCCTGACAAACAAAATCTGCTCATCTTTTTAGTCAGAGGAAGGCCTGGTATCTGTCTCTGCAAACTGACAGCAGCGATAAACACATTTCAGTAGAATAAGCACAGGCTCAGCTTCAGCCTAAGTGCCGTTGCACCTGATTTTAAGTCAGTGTTCTGTGCTGAAATAAAAATTTATTTAGTAAATATTTATCTCTGTTCGGCTTCTGGTGTATTAACATTAAAACAATGCAAGACCATACCAGAAGTGGACGTCATTTGAGTCCTGCAGTTGATGTGTTTAACAGGACAAACAAGAGGGGTTCTCAAGCAAACTATACAGAAACCCTAACGTGTTACGAGTTACTTAGTTGGATGTTATATGTTGTGCTGCAATTGCAAACTATATCATATATCCTTAACGATAACCTATGGCCTTAAAAAGTGATTTCTTATAATACTCCCATTTGCAAACTTATAACCATTTTGAATCAGCTTATATTTTCATATGACTTTATGATCTTACCTAGTGAGAAGAGGAAAAAAGAAGATCTGTCCAAGATTTAATTCTAGGCTATTACAGCATATACCATGGCCAGGAAAATGTTGTGAAAACATTGAACCCTCAGGCCCACAGCACACCAGCACAACTGCCCTTGGGTCTCATTGGCAGTCTGAGGGGAGCTTCTTACCAGAGTCACAGGCCAACCCAAACAGTGTCATGTTTGAACACCTATTTCCACTGGGAAGGGGGAAAAAAGAACTGCAGCGCTTTAATCAGAATCTCACAAACAGGCAGGCCTTTGATAACAGCCCATGCTGTCCATTTATCTTTCTACTCTGAAGGGTGTGCTGGCTTATGTCACCCACTTTGATCCTGCTTTTTTGGAACATGATGTCGGACATATCTCCTCTGCAGTGCTGCCTCCAATAACAGACCTTTAGTTTGGGATCCATTACAAAATCTACTTGAGAAATTTAAGCCCCAGTACTTGCCTCTTTATGTGCAGCTTTGGTCATCTTCCTACTTTCATAAGTGCTGCTCAGCAAGAGCTTTTTTTTTTTTTATTTTTAGGAATTTGTGGTTAATTTTTTGGGTTGAAGTAACAGCTTTATATTTGTGGCCATAACAAAAAAACAATTAAACTTAGCAGCTGCACACACTACATGTTTTTCTAGGCCTTTTTTAGTGATGCCTTGCCACAACTTTGTAGGACTTTCCAGAAGTTCCTGGCACTTTTTAAACACTTCTCTCACTAACTTTCAGATCTAACCTCTTGAGCTTGATTTGACTGGACATGATATTGTCATAGACAGCACTGCATACTTCCTCTTCATATATCTTTTGCACCGGATTTCAGTCTGGTTAGGGTTGTTGAAGATCAAATATTATTTGAAAAATGTAAAAAGGCAAGGAATTCCCAAAGATTGAAGGAAAGTTTTGCTGTAATGTTCTTTCTGTACTTTTTCCTAATCATTGTGACTAAAGAGATAATTATCCAGTATTAGGTATTAGGATTAGGGTTGATACAGATCCATCAAGACCACAGTGTACCTCTTCCAAACAATAATCCTGGCAGGACATCTTTATGAATCGAAGTCAATGACACTGCTCAAGTCTTCCAATTGCAATGTTTACAATAAATCATAGGAGTTTCCTTTCTCCTTTGAAACAAGACCATCCGAATAAGATGTAAACGGCAATCTATGATTGAGGAGGAAATCCAGAGTCAGAGATTTCAATGTTTCAGCCATATTTTCCAGCCAGCTACCATACAGACTTCTCTGGAGGCGCACACAGTGAAAAGTGCACCAATCTGCACCAATAAAGAGACTGAATATTCAAACCGGGAATGTCATCCCTTGACCACCAAGCATGGAGAAATAATGCCTGAAACCCAGTGGCATCCACAACACCATCCTGGCACTGAGGTCACACCTATCCAGACCTTAACTAGGCATCATAAGAAGAAAATGGACTAGTCGGAAATGCTGGATTGGTATCAAAACAGATTTTCCAGTCCACTGATGTGGTTGTATTGTGAAAGCATGTTGTCCTGAGAAACATTAGACATATCTAATGCTTCACATAAGTTGACAAAAAAAAAACCTTGCACATTTTGGGTTGATTATACAAGGATATCAGTATTAAGGATTAAAGATTTTTATTGTCATACCAAAACATGTGGTACATGCACAGGAATGAAAATGGGACACTGAGGTTTTAGTAAGGCCAGCAATAATTTAAAAATAACCAATAAACACACCCACTCACACATGCTTTTTAATGAAAAATTGCCCTCCATACACACACACACATACACAGACATATTAACACTTGACCTTGAGAACCGCAGTAGTTTACTGCAGATATTATATAAAAGATAATATTAAAAATGCAGACATGTATAGACATGCATTAACATGGTGCTAATTGGAACAATACTGGATATCAGTCAAGCTATAATTTTGGTACTGTACTGAAAATGGAAAAGTGCAAGTGATCACAGATAACTTTGATCTTCCTAGCTAAAGTGAATACTGGATACATAATGGTCAAGCAATGCAAACAAACAATATTTGTCTTTTTTCTGGTGGAGGCCAGTAACAGAAAAAAAGTATACATTGTTGAGGTTTCTTGGAATTATGAGTCACAGTGCTTTGCATCCATAGAGGAAGAGGGCAACTTAAGTATTATCTCAGCAGACTGACATACACTGACTTTGATTACCAAACGGTTAGCCTGAGTGTACAAACTCCCATAAGCAGTTTCAACACCTGGTTCCACAAATTAGCCAGCCTTATGAACCCAAAGCCTAAGCTAATTACCTAAATCAAAACCTGCAATGGCACAATTACTTTGGCATACTTATTTTGCAAGGACTTAACCCCCTAATGACCTGTGTCCTAGGCCCAAAGTTAATACTGAATATTTAGATTATAGAAGGTGTAGTAAATGAAGCAACATCTACTCAGACACTTGGACAGTTAGCTTGAGTTCAAAGATAAATACCTATGACTTAAGAGGACATATCCTGCTGATTTAAGACATGAAGAAGACAATATGAATACCACTAGCCCAGCAGTGTCTCATTACGCATGCACTGAATTAGGAAAATTTCCTGCTGAACACCAGGCACCTCACAGTGTATACATGAAGAAGCCCATGGTGTTTGAGAGCCAAGCTTAAAAAAGTGGGCACCTGGGGTTTGCTTTCTTTCCGGTGACACGTATAGCTGCCACTTATCCAGATCGACTGCAGAGCCTCAACTGGCCAGACTCAATGATCAAAAAAACTTTACTAAAAAAAAAGTCTGACTCGCAAAGGAAAATTTATGAATAGCTTTCAAATTACAGGGAGACTGACAAAACTCTGGTTAGTGTCACTGCACTGGTCATTACAGTTCTTAATAGCTACAGGTGGGATCTGTTAAGGAATGAGCTATGTAGGGGTTCACCGTTATCACCGCACATCACTGATGTAGCGTTAGCTTGGATTTTACCCACTTACTTTATTTCCAGCTACTGTAAACGAAACAGTTTGTCACAACAGCAGTGAAAAGTTCCATCTTACTAGATGTCAAGCCATCTAACAATGTGTCAGGGAATGTAAATACATCTGTGTGTGTGTGTGTGTGTGTGTGTGTGTGTGTGTGTGTGTGTGTGTGTGTGTGTGTGTGTGTGTGTGTCTAT
>JAQLOM010000014.1:9850194-9865655 GCA_030068315.1 Chrysichthys thysi
ACTTTGAGGACTTGTGTGAAAATGTGATGATGTTTCAGGTCATATTTAAGAAGAAATGTAGACAATTCTAAAGGGTTCACAAACTGTCAAGCACCACTGTAGTTTTGTGTTTGTTTTCTTGACTTCGGTTGTTCCACTCAGGCAGAGTCACCCAATATTTTTAAGGATCTAGCGGAAGTAAACGGACATAAAGGAATTGTCCATTTTTATTTCTGAACTCCTAATCTAGTACAGGAGGTCAGTGATAAAGGCTAAAATAGCACATGCACTCTTTACACTGTGAACACACTGTGGATTTTGTAAAACGTGACCTGCAGTAGCATTTCTGAATAGTATCACACAAAATGCATCTTTCAAGCATACTTGAAACATGACATATTATAGATTTAGCAATAAAATAAAAGAGGAAACCCTCTCACAACCCTATTTGTAAATCAAGTGACCATGCATGAGTGTCATCTAGTTGGGTAGCCCCATTCCTTTGTTATCTTATGTGAACTGAAATGAAACAGCATGTGATCAATTTAACAGGCTATTTATTTATTTGTTTGTTTGTTTATGAGATATTCAGCAATAAAACTACACTGCAACTGGTATTATACTTTAATCAGTATGTAACTGCTCTGCAAGGTCATTTTTGCAGTGACTGTTTTTATGTGCATGACAATTTATTTACATATTTTGATTAAACTTTTTGTCTTGTTTATAGTTTTATTCAGGTATAGTATGTACATTAGGAATCAGTTTAAGGAGTTGTAATTGTAACATGTGTGAAAAAGTGAAAGGGCACTTTGTTTCTCAATAACACTAATAGTTAGGTGTGCACAGCTGAATTCTTCCATATGTGTTCATGGCTAGAAGTGAGCCAAACTCTCCTGGAATGAGAGGGTCTTAATCTAACTCTGCTAATCCTACATGAACGCAATGTGTACAATTTGTCTGAACATAACAAACAAATTCTACTCGCAAATAGTTTACAAGAAAAATCAACAGGAAGAGGAAGTGTTGGTGAAGGCTTTAACCAGAGCATGACGTGTATGTAAAGATTTCCTTTAAAATAGGCCGGTATTATGGATCATCCGTGCAGCCACTTCCAGATGTGTTCCATAAGGCTGGGGTATCACACAATTGCCTCATAATTCTGTCTTCTATACTTTCTGAGTGAAGCAAAAAAGACTTTTGACATTCACGATTGTCGTTGATGAAATATTATTGAAATCCATCAACATAGTATCAAATGAAAAAGCTTCCACTGAACACATAAGAACATGCTTTTATACACAGGTTAACCATCAGGCTGCTAAATGCCACTGCTCATTTCCACTAACTCATCCCCAACTCAACAGTTAGACTAATAGGGAGAAGGTTAGGTTTTTTTTTTTTTTTTTTCTCTCTCTCTCTCTCAAATAAAAGGATAGGATTCTGAAACGCTCATGTCAGTTCAAATAGCTAGAGTGATTGGTGATTTAAGAAGAGACAAAAGAAACAGCTTAACTGAGGAAAAGTACTAAACTAAAAGTACTGTAAACCCTAGAATTAGATATTTACTTGAAAACTCTGAGCTTTTATGTGTTTTGGCAGGACATCTTTTAACACAACACAGAACAGATTGTCTAATGTCCATAAAACTGTCTGTTATTTTTGGCTTAGTGCTAATATAAAATTAAGCATGCGTTTATTGCTGTGACTTTATTAAAACCACATTTTACCCCCATTTTGCATATCACTATCTCCCACATTCTTAAGCATAAGCATAGCGCCCCCACAATGCCTCTGACTAATACCTGTTTTAAGCTTATATCTATGATCTAATACCTGGTTGTTGTTTTTTTATCCTTGTGATTTTCAAAATCCCTAGTTGTAGCACAGTAGAACTTGGTATGTATCTCTTCTAGCTCAGTACTGACTCTGTACTCTCTGTACTCTGTACTCTCAGTACACAGATGGCAGTTGTGAAATCCTGCCTGAAATTTGTGAGGTTAGCCCTGGCTTCTGCATTAAAGCTTGTAAAACTGTACTTATATCTTCATTAAACTGTTGACGTAAAACTCCCACTTCACTCATCATGCATGGAGAAATATGGATAATATTCGTAGTTGTTTGTTGTTAAAAGTAATTTCCTCTCTGCAGGTTTACTCATGTCGAATGAAGCAGTGTTTTCTATTCCAAATATAGAGCAAACTTGTCTTCCTATTTAAGCCTATTGTATGCTTCAAAGGTCTAATCATATTCTCATTTCCTCAAAGTGTATATTTTAGTATGCTTAACCTTTAATTACAAAAGTAAGTATCAGTCGTTAACAAGTCTTTCATTTGTTAAATAGTTTTTGGCCACTGAAATGATCATCTGTATTTAGCATCCAATAAAATGTTACCACATTTGTAAGTGCTTTAGTGAATAAAACTTTGTGCGAGCGTACTTTTTTTATTTTTTTTTTATTTTTTTTTATTCAACCAGTTTGAAATTTTTGCTATGTGCAGTATATTATTGCTATCTTCCTTTTTTTTCTGTTGTTAAATTTTTGTCAGCCCTATTTATAAAGGACGCATTTAATTTTCATTATGATTGTTCATTATTGCTTGATGAATTTTGATTCAGTTGGCCATAGGCCACATTGTTTGCTGATTACTAAATAATGTCAAGTTGTGCAGTTTATAATTATAGTACCACGTATTACACAGAGAATTTAGCATCATCAGATTTAGCCTGATGATGGCGCTAGAGAGTGTGAGTGACCGAAGCTCAAAATGTTGAGGAGGTTCTTTTGCCAATCTGTTATCAGTGTACCAGTTTTAGCTGTCTATTGAGAAGTAAGGTGAAGATTAGATGTTGCGATTGCAAGATATAGTACAGTCACAAGATACAGTATTTCATTTTCTAGGAGTGATGCACTAATTTAATTGTCTTGTAGTATCCAAATGGTTTTGCCAAAAGTTCAGTTTTTTTTTTTTGGATATCTTAAGGCACATTTCCTCTTAATTTCATCATTGGCGAATTCCTGCTCACTAGCCACCTTGCCCCTATCACAAAACAGCTACCAACTAGGGAGGTTGAAGTCTAACATGTGCATCCTCTGAGTATAGTGCTAACTATCCTCTTCAACATACACAAGTTTACAAATTCCCACAATTTCCACTATCGCTGTGACTAACCTGAGAGAGAGTAATGCCAGAGAGCAGAGCTGGCTTTGTTCTCTTGGGCTCACCATAATGGATTGGTGTGGTTTCATCCGGATTTGAACTTGCAGTCTCCTGGTGATAGTAAAAATGCTTTTCTGTCAAATGAAATTTATTTCAATAACTTTTTGCCTGCACAGGTTGTACAAGATACAAGCTAAATCTGCAGGATAGGGATTGATGATCCTTGAAGCTTTTGGTTTGGCTGAGGCCAAGAGTCTGTGGGGGAAGGAGGGTGAATGTTGTATATATGGTTCAGGAGATATGGAACAAAACTGATGATACAGTGCTATAGCGCCAACATCAGGCCAAGAGGGGAAGTTATTGGGCGCAAATACTCTTTTGGTGTTAAAAACTACTGCTGGGTTTTACTAAAGTCTCACAGTAATAACCTACCAATGGAAACATGTAGACACAGTTATTTTTGCAATTGGCTTTATTGCATGTGTATTTGTATGAGTTTCACATTCAGATTGCAAAATTTGGGAGCCGAGCATTCACATTAATCAAACATACTAAGGTTCTCAGTAGTCAATTTACTCATAATTAATGGCAAAAAGAAACCTATCTTAAACCATTTTGTGCTTTACATGGCTGTGATGGTTACCACTAGGCGGAGGCACCTTCGAGAGTAAAGAGGCCTGGTAGAATGGAGAAAGTTTTCTCCATTCATGTTAATTTTCTTGGAATGTCAGATGAATGCTTTATCAGAACATATTGATTCCAAGACACATTATTCTTAATTTGCCGAAAGAAATCAAAGACGACCTGGGACCTCCAACTAGAAGGGGCTATGCACTTTTTGAGCCCCTATGCTAATTTGCACTGCTATTGGTTGATTGTGTTGATCATTATTAAAATGAACTGTTTGTATCTGTGTTCATTCATTTGTGCATTGTTAGTAGATCACCTGCAGAACTCGCCACTCCCGTCAGTGCTTTTGATTTGTAATTTATGTATTTGTTTATTTATTTTTGCGCCCTCATGCTAATTTGACCTAATAAATCTGTCCCATGGTCTTTTCTTCTACAAGTGGAAGTAGAAGAAACTTAATAAAACCTATAGGGCTTTAGAGCTATTGGGTGTTTGGACAAGAATATTATTCATTTAGTTTTTGCTGCACATAGGAAATCTGTCTTTGTGTGGTTGCAAGCCAGCTGCAAATATTGACCCTCAATTATGTTGTGCGTACTTCATAATATGGAAGGTTAGCTAGTGTAAACCTTCATTACAACACATTTATAATCTGGAGGGTTTAGGGCGTGGTACTATTAGTGCTTAAATATGTTTGGAACTCATCCATAAAGTAAGTGTGTGTGTGTGTGTGTGTGTGTGTGTGCGTGCGTGCGTGCGTGTGTGTGTGCGTGTGTGTACAATTTGCTGCAGTCAATCATGGTTTCTGTCAGTGAAAGGAGAAAGTACTTTTCATTCTTTATGGGCATTACTCTTGTTATTTAACTCTTTAACCTCCACCATATTATTTAGTTATCCAACACAACGTTATTCAGTAACTGTTTCAGTAACTTTTGATTTTATATGTAAGTGTAGTGAACCTAAAACAAGAAGAATGCTGTTAGGAGAGTGAGGAATTTAAGTCTGGACCAGCCAGCAGTTCCTAGGAGTTTAAATGGTTGAAGTTATCTTATTTAAACACTATTGTTCAATACACAGTGGCATATCAGGAACTGGGCTGTACGTATGTACATTTCTACACAATATGTACATTGTGTCACTACAAAAGTAGATAACAGATTAGTCACTGGGCGCTGCTTTGCAAACCTACAGTCTGCTTTGCACCTTGCCATGTCATGCAGGGTGTATGTAAATAGCTTATCCATTAAATGTGAGATCACCAAGCTGAGTTGTTTTCAGAAATATATATTGGTGTAATTATATTTTGAAATGTATTGATGCAAAAACTAAACATATGTTTAGTTCAAGCTGTATAGGAGCTTTTAAACATAATACTGTATGTACTGATGCGTGACACGAGAGTGTAGAATGTAGGTCTTTTTTTTTTTTTTTTTTTTTTTAGCTCCCATAGTAGCTTTTTAGTCAACTTGTTAAGATCACAATGATGTAAACATCCAAGGGTGGAAATTACTCTCCACCCAGTGCTTTGAAGACACGCATCCTCCCCTTTTTCCTGTTTTTTTTTAAACCAATGATTACAGCAAGAGCCCAGCATGTTTAAAAGATAAGTTAAAGATTTAGTTTTTCATTTATGTTCAGTATCTGAACAGTGATATGTATTGTATCTGTCACAGATTAAGAGAGCAATGTGCATCTTTTTTTTTTTTTTGCTTGGATTAAGAAAAGGTTTTACAATCTAAATGCATTTTCCAGTGCAAGGCTATAAATGTGATTGCATTTAAATAATGCCTGTACATTAGTCTGTGATTACTATAATTATATAGGACTGAAACTGTGCCATAGCTTGTAATAATCCTGGCGCATAGGCAAATTTACTGTACCTGACCACTGGTCCACATGGTTAGAAGACCAGTATTCCCTAAAATGAATCTGTGTGGGCAGATGAAAAGCATTCTTTGACTACAGTAAACAACACAATTGTGAAACCTATGTCATCACGCTTGTGAAATTTACAGAAGAGAACTTCAAAGATAGGCCTGAATCACATAGCTTGATCTGGCATGGGTTTTATGTTTATACCATGGGGGAGGTTATGTATTGTAATTTTTTTGTTTTCTTTTGTTTTGTTTTGGTTTTTGGGGGTGGGGGGTGTTTTTATTGTAATGAATGTAAATGTAAAATGGTAATGAAGAGGGTCAAGTAGCCAGAGGACTTAGGAAGGACTTTTAAGGTTTCTCTTTTGTGGCAAGGAAAAATCTTTCTTCACACACTGCTGGTTTCTGAGTAGCCATGCAGTCAGATAAATTGCCGGGAAATGATGGAATTAGATAAATCTCTTTAGAGTAATAGAAGCAAAACTGGCCAGCTTTGTACCAAAAGCGTGGGACAGAAAATAATTACTTCTCAAGGGTTTTTGGTTTTTGAATGCTGTTCACACAGAGATATACCAGAAACACAACACCCTCCATCACCACCACCACCACCTCACCCCCTATTGTGAATGCAGCGTGCACCTGCGCACCTTCTTTTGACATCTCTCATGACATTTCACAATCACACTCCTTTTGATCAAAGTGGCCATGAATCGTCTCTAGGAGAGATATTAGATCTCACAAGATAGACTTTGGTGGGGGGGTTTTCTGCACCTTGTCAGCATCTCCGAGAACAATGAGCCGACCACTGTTACACAAGATGGATGAAATGGCCGCGGAATCCGTGCTGTGTAAACATACAAGGGTGCTTAAGATCTGCTTACTTTCTTTCTCTCTTTCCCTCTCTCTCTCCCTCTCTCTCTCTCTTTCTTTTTCTCTCTCTGATGTGCTGGACCACCTGGCAGTGCTGGCTCTCAGCGTGAACCAATGAGCATGTTCAAACTCAGCTCAGCTTCAGATAAAAAGCAGGGCTAATTACGCAGCAGCCTGAGTAGTCCTGGCTAATTCCATTGGTCGCTGAGCTAAAGCCTTTAGCGCCATTCCAAGCAAATGAACGAAGAATAGAACTCAAAGCCTGAGTCAGTAGGGCAGAAGAAAAGAGAAGACTGTCCCAAAATTCCAGTGTTCACAGGGGCAGGAATGTTATCACAGCACATTTGGGAATGTCCCTCCTAATTACAGGAGGCTCGGTCTGTTCAGGCCAGAGGCACTGTGTAATTATCGTGATTGTAATGCATTAGGATATATTAGACTGCTTTTTTTTTTTTTTTTTCATCAGGCCGTAGGATTACAAAGTATATATTTGAAAATCCATGCCATTTTAATGACCTTGAGACATTAGCCATAATAATTCAGTATTATAATAATTATCCAGCATATCAGGTTTTATATGGAATTAATACAGCTATGTTTTGTTCGAGGTTTGGTTAAGATGATCATTTCACAGCTTTCACAGGTCATATATATGTTCTGACAGCTTAAGTGTAACAAGAAAATGTCAAAATAATAAGAAATGGTACAGACTATGCAGAAATTTCACCCATATCTCTATGGTCTGGCTTAAATAAATGAAACTGCCTTTGTTTATTGCCATTGGTAGAAAACCTGTTCTTGGTTGCACAGCTCATTCTTTTTCTCACTCTCCCTATCTCTCTCACTCTGCTCTTTCTCGCTCTGTCTGTGGTTGAAAATAATGAAAGGAATGTCAAAGGGAGTCACCCGATGTGCCGTCCAGCTGCAGCAAACCCCAAGCTGCACTTTTTAAGCTAGCGAGGCACCCATTCTTTGAGACTTTTTTTTATTACTCCCAATGAATACCTATGTGCCACATTTATTTGCCCCTTACTCAATTTAAAACATCCCTCTTAAATAACAGGAAGGGAGTACACTGCAAAATAAAGCTGGATGTGGCAGACCTTTTATGTTTGACCAAGGAATTTGAGAAGGTTGATTTTCACATAAACCTTCCTCATTCATTCAGGCTGGTTGTTGTGGGTGGTTGTAACCATAGGATGTTATGTTTTAGTAGCAAGTGATTCACTTGTTGCCGGATATCGGTGATGCTGGATTTGACTGCGGTAAGAACTTCATTTTCATCACTTCATTTAAAAAAAAAATATTGCAATAACTCAACAGATGTTCCAGACTAAAAACAAAGAGAAAATCCTGATGTGTCATTCCTACCTGCTGGCTGTGTTTTATTAAAGGAAATAAGGTTGGAGTGAGAGTACTCCGTGGTCCAAATCATCCTACACAAAGTCAAGGCAGGCAGTAATGAATAAAACTAATGTGTAAGGCACACAATCGCCTTCACAAGCCTTCCCATCTTGATAAAATGCTCTTGACAAATCCCAGTGCTCAGGTGCCGCTCAAGTGCACCTGCAGAAGCAAGGATGAAGTTCGTGTAGGCTTTCAGCCTTCTGTTTATCTCCTAGATGGGAATAAGGAGACTCTGCTGCTTGCATCTGATAAACCTGCTGCAAAATTAATTGGTTTTCAAGTAAGCAACTGCGACAACAAAGAGAGCATGGTCGTTGAAGGAGGATACAATGACTGAAGCAGTTCTGCATCAAGTTTAGTAATGCTATTATATTGAGCTATTTTTAATGGCTGATTACTCGTGCATGTGCACTGGGGAATATCTTGTTTAAAGTACAGATGATTCCTGGTGGCCGTCACCTTTACACACTCAGCCAGATGAGGAAATGAAGTTTTTTCATGCTTTGACATGGAGCAGTTCTGTATGTTTTGTTCAGGCCTGGTTAACCTCAGCTTTGCTTTGCTTTGCATTACTCACCTGTGTAGACAGTGACCACTCCTAATAATGACAATGTCATTTCCTTCTCTAACCCAGATTCCTACATTAGATTAGTTTGCACAAAATCTAAGTTCACATCAGGAAGCCCAACTCAATTCCAGAAACTTGGGATGCCCCGTCATAGCAGGGTGTGTAAAGTTAAACATTGTGGCTAGGAGAGCTTTTTGAGTCTTTGTGAACTGAAGTGGTAAAGATGCAAAGTTGAGCATGCCCTGCCTGGCAAACACAGAGGACATGAAGAACAGCTCCTCAGTGTTGTACTGTATGTGCTATGTGTGGCAATCCCGTCTTTCCTCACCCCTGCTTGATTTGCCTTCCTAGAGTAGTGTAGAAATCTACAGTGACTCGAAAGCATAAAAAAGTTATGACTTGGAAAAAAAAGTTAAAATGGATGAGCCTGCAATCCGTGTATGTCATTCTTTGGAAAAGTCTCTAGCAGATTCACAAATATGGAAGTCCTTTTGTCTCCCAAGTGCTGAGGTACTCTGCACATGTCTGTGCTAAAGTTAAAATGTTCTTTCCCATAAGTAATTTGCAAGCCAAAAGTATGTGGAAAAAGGAAAGCCATGCCTATGTTTGGTTGAATCAGTGTAGGAAATCTAGGCTTGACTGATTTGTGTTTTTGTCACTGGTGCCAAAAGGTTTTGACCCTATAATTCTTGATATAATTCAGTCATATATGTTTTTCAAGGACTTCATATGTGTATTTCAAGACCATTTTATTTTCCTCCCAGCAGAGGCAATTTCGTTTTTCTGCAGGAAAAATATATGTCACACTTTTCCCTCCTGACACGGTGTCAAATTTAAGAAAAAGGGACAAGACTTATCTCTGATTTAGGATGAATTCAATTACTGTTTCAATAGACTCTTTTTTTTTTTTTTGGTAAATGGTAGAGTATATAATTTGAGATATCTAATATTGACTGAGTGGTGCAGTGGGTAGCACTGTAGCCTCACAGCAAGATGGTTCTGGATTTGAACCTGTTGGCCAAGTGGGGTCTTTCTGTGTAGCGTTTGCATGTTCTCCACGAGCCAGGGTGGGTTTCTTCCTGGTTCTTCTGTTTCCTCCCAAAGTCCAAATATATCACCTTGCTACTGTAAATTGTCCTTAGGTGTGGATGGTTGTTTGTCTCTGTGCTAACCTTGTAATAGATTAGCGACCAATGCAGGATGTGCCCTGCCCCTTGCCCTAAATCACCAGGGATTGGCTCCAGTTTCCCCACAACCCTTAATGGATAAGCACTATAGATAATGGATGGACAGATACAGACTGCATAATAAACAGCTTAATTTTACATTTCTAAAGAAAAATACCATTAGGCCAAAGAAAAAGGCACAGAATAATGGTGGCATATTTATTCCAGCATTAAAATAGCCAGATTATCTGAATATGTTATTCGGAAACAAAGCAAGCTCTATATGTTTCAACCCCCTTTCGCTGGTAAACTGGTGTTGCTTGGCTTGTACTTGTACACTGGAACATGATAGGCTTGTATAATTTATAATACTCAATATTACCTCATATTTTCCAACAAGGGTTTTCACCTCCCTTATGTTTCTTAAAAGAATGTGACAAAAGTATTGCAGCAACCATTTTCTCACTTTGACCAGTCTGCACATGCATGTTTAATATTTGGGCATTTTTAATTATTCTTAGTTTGAGATGGGTTTGTGGTGAATGGAAATAAACATACCTTAATCTATAACTGTAAAAGCACATCTTTTTCTTCTCTATACCCTGGACCAGATTTTCAGGCTTACTTTGTTATTAATACTTTAAGAGAGAAGAAGAAGCAAAATATTAAAAGGTGAATTGACGGGTCTATGCTTCAGGTAAATGGCAAATGTTCTGCTCTATCAATAGGTTCTCATCCTCCTCGTTTTCATTCCTCCTCCTTGTTACGGGCTGTGAAAACGGCAGATGGCTTATTAGTTTGTCCATCCTACAAGGCACCCATCTCATGGGGCCTCACAAAACCCACTGCTCCTTGCTCAGGCATGGCGATCAAATGGATGAGTAGCTCTTGGCATTTGTAGTCAGCAATCACCAGCATGCATTTAAACTAGTTTTATTTACAGAGAACCTGAGCGCACTTAGCATGGAATACGATGTTGCGACAATCTTTTATGGTGCAGCAGATCTGAAGTGACTTCATTTCTTTCCATCATTTCCATATGGCAGAATGTGGAGCTGCTCTTTCCTTTACTCCCAATGCACTGTGGTTTTAAGATCTGTTAGCCACATACAGGTTTTTACAGGGCTGTCCTTATGCTTTCCTGATTGAGCTGGAAGGAAGAGACATTACCCAGAGCTGTCATGGAAGCAATCTAAGTGGGGGGGGGAAATGTAGGTATGAAGAGGTTTGTGAAGGTTTCAGGTCTGAACCTTAAACTTTGACAAATGAAACAAAAAAACTGGAGAGCATTTCTGATTTTCAGTGCCTTTTAATTTGATGTACGTGGGTTCGCAAAACCACTTATTTTGTGGTTTGAGCTCTGTTGGCGACTTGTGCAAAAAAACAAGGACTGACACAGTCTGCTCTGAGCTGTATAGCAGGCTGATTGACCAGCTCGTCTACAGCTACAGCTACAGTTGTTCTGTCACATCTCACGTGTGGTTATTGGACATTTGGCGTTTAGACAAGGGATAAGAGGACACCTGGCCTTGTTTTGTTTGCTTTCCTGCACAAACACCTAAGCCTAAGAAATGCTGAACACATGGGTAAACAAATCTTCTAATCTCCTCTCTCCTCCCATTTTTTTATAAGAATTTTTTTTCCTCTCCTCTTCTTTTTCTAGCATCTTTGGAACACATGCCGGGCTACTGGTGACCACATAGCACAACACAACCCCTAAAACTGCACTTCCCAAAAATCCAACCATAGTTCCACCAACTGTTTCAGATTTGATTTCCACAGATAACAGGTCTTGTTTTGTTTCCTTCCTATGCATTTTCTTTCTTTCTTTCATTGTTTCTTGAGTGGTGTTTGATCACACAATGCTAAGAAGTACCTAAAGTAAATACAGATTGAGAGAGCTAACCACCCAGCCGTGCAAGCAGCTTCTTGGTACAGTTAGAGTCATATGGGTTTTTTTTTTCTTTCATTTTTTTACCTTGTGCCAAGACATCTGTCTTGAGACACACCCTATGATTATAAGTGAAAGGAAGCAGCATCTTTTGATTATCTTCCTCCATACTGCACACACATGCAGAGGTCTGTCAAAGCCGTTAAAATAAGATGCAAAACATTTGGCAGATTTGATTAATTTGACGCAGATTAAGAGAACTGCAAGACGACACTGGTAACAATTCACTGAGAGATTGATTACCTAAAGCCATAGCACAAGATTAAAAAAATGCAGACACCTGCAAAACTAAGCACAGCTTTCAACTAATTATCACATGTTGAGTTTTTACAGTCCTGCAAAAGTGTTAAAATGCATACAGAAGAAATTTATTGCACAAAAAGTACTACATCATGCTATTGCAACACTCCCATGGGTTGCATAAAACACGTAGGAAATATACTGCAAGCAGAATGAAAATGCTATAGTCTTCACTGTGAGCTAGCAATATATTTGTTTAGTAGTAAGCTATGCATGAGAATCTGTTGCTATTCCGGCATTGCCTGCCTTCGTTGTCAGCTTTAATTCATTTGGTTCACAGTGCTTTGTTTTGCAGTGTTTTAACAAGAAAAAGGTGCAAAATCACTCATGTTTTAGTATTTTTGAAGTTTTTGACCAATAATTTCAGCAAGTATTCACTTGAATGGAATTTAAAACAAAAAAAAAAAACAAGAATGAGTCCAGGACATCTGAAGAATTCCAAATTCAGTGAGTTTCAATGCCGGATATGCTGTGCATTTAAGAAAACACAAGAAAGCATGGTGATGCAGAGTGAGAAAGTGTCATGAAGTTTTTTTTTCCAACTTTTCCTTTTTTTTTCTTGTATCTCGTTTCTCGGATAATAGTTATGCAGCTCACTGAACATACTGGCGTTTACCAAGATGTCGTATTTTAATTGTGCACACTTGTTAATTTTGTACAATGCAATGTTATAATGCAGAGTCAGTTAAATTTAACCTATAAATGTTATAATTTTTTTTCTAACTTTGCAACAAGTACTAATGTACTAAGCCATAAGGTGTTCTCAATTGATCATCATGCCAACCTTAATTGGAATTGTCCAATAAAGTTGGGTATCAGTTTTACGTCCCAAGCAATGGAATTCTGTTCGATCCCAGCAGAAGCAGCACACCTCTGCACATCTGGTTTCCACTGCTGCATCTATTACATAAGTCCTACTGTGTGAAGTCACTTCCAAGTCAAATAAGGACCCCCCCCCCCCTTCCAAAAGGAACACCTAAAGAGGGACAAGAAGTAAGCCTGCCAAAAAGAGGCCTAGGACCTCAAACATTCCCGTCATCCAGGCCATATTTTCATTACCCCAACAAATTTACACAGTTGTTAGTGATGGCCTGGGATTCCTCCTAAAGCACAGCCCACCAATAATAAACAGAGAGCAGCTGACACCCTTAGACACCTGCACAAGTCTTCCTGACACTGCATGATTGTTCTTGTTGTGAGGTGGTGGGATAGAAGGGGATATACCAGGAAGCCTGAATGTTGCTTTGAAAGAACACTTCAGCACTGCCATCTTGTAGCACCCCGATGCTCACCTCAGAGATAAAATGAGTTCATGGAAATTCCCTTCACGTAGGAAGGCACTTGTGCAAACCTGCGATAAAAGCCATTCAGTCATTTTCCGTTGCTCCGCTCAGAGTTTCTGAAAAACAAAGGCTGTGAACCTCCTTATTCACTAGAATCCATAGCCACTGGATATTTGTTAAGTACAGTGGTCCATTTGTAATAATGCTTTATAGCTATATTTGTTTTGGAGGAAGAAAAGTAACTGCATAATAATTTGGCTGATGTTAAGAAAGTCAAACTGCATCAGCCCAATGATCATTAAATGTTTGATATTGATGATGACACTGCCAGAAAATAATGATACCGTGTGTTGTTAGGCAGCAGTTCTAGTTACGCTCTTGTTGTGCCTTGTCTAATATAGTATGATTCAACCATATAATTTAATTTCATGATACATTTAATATTCAAGATTTTTGAGAGATGATGGTTCCAGATTAATTTCATAGATACAAATATAGTAGCTATAACTTGAGCCGAGTCAGTTTGGACTGAGCTTGATTCATCTGGTCTTGTAAGAAATTTGTTTTCAAACCTGGGTGTGGTTCCGATCTCCAGTACTTCCTGTCTCACATTCTACTCCCAGGACTCGAAAATAGGTCATTTAATTGTAATGGTGATGCAAACTTATCGTGTTACTTATTATTTCAAGTTTTACAACTGTGCTGAAAGGCATGTGGTCATCAGCAGGTGAAACTAAGAGCCTTTGACTAAATCCTGTACACAAAGCATTAACGTGACTTTAACCCTGCTCTGGTACCATGAAAAAAGTAACTTTCTTGATACCATGGGGTACATTTGATCGTGGCTGTCCACACCACCTTTTTCTTGGTTGTAAAACACATTTATTTCTTCTTTTCCAATATCTGCATCAGTCTTTTTTTGGGAATGCGTAGTGGACAGAAATACGACCCTCTTGTTCTTCTTTGGAACAATGGACAAGAGAGTGAAATTGTTTATTGTTATTGTAGTGAAACTACATCTTCCTCTGAATCCAAGGAGAGATTCATCCACTGTGCACCCAGAATCTTGAAATAAGGAAAAAATACATTTATCACATTGAAAGTACTATGGGGTCAATTTGACCCCAAAGGGAAAATAAATCTAAATAAAAAATAAGCAGAAAGACTTCGAAACTATCGAACATGTGTCACATACTTAGGAAGACTTTACGAGAAAATACTTGGCAGGCAAGGTCACTAATCATGATCGTTCCCAAAAAAACATGGTCCAGAGAGGGCTGGGGTCATATAGGTTAATCCTTACAACAAGGGATGATTTCTATATAGGCTTTAAGACAGCAAATTAAGTTGAAAATTCACGCCATTCACGTCAAATTCACATCATTCAAACCACTGAAAAGATTTGAGGAAAAGTAGGGGAAAAAACTACATACATTTTACATTAGTTCATGTGATCACAACTTCTCTCTCTCACTCAGTGTGGGATTGTGGCTCACTTGTATAGTCAACATCCGTGTTAGCATAGGAAAAAACTGATTCCTCACTTCAAATGAGATCAGGGAGATGTGTAAAATGCGAGAAAGAGTGCAAAACTTTATAGAAAAGCAGCACATAAGGCTGTAGCAGTGTGAGTGAGTAATCTGTTTAATAACAATGCAATGTCGCATTTAAGCGATATCTTCAAAAGGAGGCAAAAGCAGCTGTCACAACCGCATCCAAACATCTTACGCAGCTGCTTTCGGAAAGGAATATCCCCAGCCTTGCGTCGGCAACTCTGGACACGCCCATGAACTCCTCCCCGCAGGAAACCCCACAGTGTGACAACATGGAGCTCGACGATGAGGACTACAATCAAGATGGCTCCGACATAGAAATGGACTCAGTCTCCTAAGACAAAATGGAAGTCGACAGAATGGCCGACTGCCTTCACTCCGATTCGCTGGTGTACTGATTGAACACGGGTTGCTCAATTTCTGCATACAAGGACCACTTATTTAAGGACTGCGTTTTGCATATGCAAGTTGCGAAGCAATAGTTTGCCACTTCTTGACACTAGCGCCGAGCCTTGTTACTTCCTGATTGGTCTTCCCGTGTATGACCTTGTTTCTCACCTGGATTTACGTCTTTTGATATTGTGCCCTTTATAGTATTTTTGTCCATGTTTTCTGCCCGTTTTCTGGATTGTGCCTTTGCCTCACCTTTGATGTTCTGTTTGCCCGATCTCTGACTCTTTGCCTGTTTTTGGATTTTGATACTGCCCTGTCCTCTATCT
>JAQLOM010000014.1:9865755-9885453 GCA_030068315.1 Chrysichthys thysi
ATAATGCATGGGTGTGCTTGTAATAATTTTTTTATTTTGCAAAGATTTCACATACAGCAGAAGTGGTATATTAACTGTCTAATTGATTTGTGGTTCTGAAAGAATTTGCTTAAGTGAAAACAAACCTGTGATGATGACTCCTTTTCCTGAATCAAGCCCAGAATTGATTGAATTCAGGCCAAACATGCAAACAGCCTTAGAGTTATTTACTTCTTAAGGGAAGATCTTAATTTTACTGTAGTTAATACTAGTACAGAAACCTCTTCAAGTCCTTCTGAAGGGAGAACACCTGTTCTCCGAAACTACACGATGGAACCAGGCAGTTCCTTTGAGCCATGCTTTTGTTTTATTACTTTGACTCATGAGTTATGAGGGTGAAGGTAGCTGTGGGCCGAAGGGTTTTGATTCCCTTTTCGGAAATCGAAAGATGATCCACTTGCCTTGTTCTTCCCACTGTATTTCTTATCCCCCGTCTGATGATTTCTTTTCAAGGGAGTGCAGAAGCCACAGATAAGGTAGATCGCTCGGCCTCTGGGCAGCTGTGAACCTGATAGCATCTGTTTAAAGTATATAAAGAGGAGCTCGTTTCTTTTTTTAAGTCTGCGGTACCAGTTATCTCACTTTTATCCCACACATGTAAGGGAATCCACAGATGGCCAGAGTTCAGACAGAAATACAAATGTGATATCAGTGACTGGAGTGTTGTTGGGTGGAGGGGAGACTTCACAGTAGAAGTGTAACCCTCTCACATTGAGGTAAACAGACAAGCCAAAACAAAGCTCCTATTCACAGCATATGTTATTGGAAGTCATTCTTTCATCATTATCATCTAGACAAAATAACCACTGAATGTTTTTTTTGTGCTGAATACATTTTGTCTTGAAGATGTCATCTGTTTTAAAAGGATTATCTTTAATATCAGATTTGCTCAAAGCTTTTGCTCTTTGATCCCTTGCTGTCATCTGGTTCATAATTCTTCTTCTAACACTGAACTCTAAAGTCTCTCTTTATACTTTTTTAAATAATTTATTAAGTAACATTTGTTGCAAAGGTTTTAAGAATATTCCTCCTGATTAACATCATACTGTTGTGTTTTTTCTGACTGATTTATGAGATGATTTGTGTTTGTGCATATTTTGGTCAATATTATTTATAAAAGGTACTTTTTTTTTCTTGCAGTCCATAATTTTCATAAGAGACCACAGTGCTTGTGAACAGGAAATATCTGGGTATATAGACTACGCCCACAGACTCGAATGTGAAGACTTTGAACCATATTTCAGTGGGAAAAAAAGGCTTTTACCACGGCCAACTGACTTAAGGTAAGCCTACTAGTAATTGTACTTCCTCAAATTAGCCTTCAGTAGGTAGTAGGCTGTTTATTAATAATGAGAATTTGTGAACATTGTTCAGATGTATGACCTAAAAAACACCAGTCTGACACAATAAATCCAGAAAGCAGATTCTACACAGAAATCATAGGAGGTGGACATATCTCCGGATTTGTTCCTGATGCGGTGTGATGAGAATTGAGAATTTGATTGACTAAGCAGTCAATAATTTATTATTCCAATTTGTAGACCATTAGATATTCAGAGCTGAATTTCTTAAAGAACAGAAGATGCATAAGAAATCTGTCAGGTAGTTGTTCATTGTGTTTAGTTGTGCGGCTGAAAGCAGCAATCAACATTTGAACTAACGTTTTCTCATTTCTGTGCCAATGAGATATAATGTTGTAAAGCGACAAAACCAAACAATTGGTTCTAGTGAGTGCCTTGAAAGAATCCAATGACGTGTGTTCCATTAGTCATGTGACCTCTAGTTTCTCAACGTAATTTCCTCCCCATCTTTATCCCTCTTTCAACCACATTTGATGCCCAGAAATGAAGAAAAGGTCATGTTTTTTTATTGTGATCAAAAAAATTATCACACCGTGTCATGTTGCTGAGAAATGCGAAAGATTCTGTCCTGAAGAAGTCCTTTGTCCTGAAATGTCAAAAAACCGAATTTTAATTCCTGGAACAAAAGATTCCTTTTATAAATATTAAATAAATATCTCCTTACAGAAAGCTTCACCATATCAGTCCTAATATGCTTTTCCTAGTTAAATATTTTTTTATTTTCCTTAGATTTTTTGGAGTGTCTGCTATACAAGTCCTGGTGAATTAACCATTTCTATAGAAAGATAATGTATTCAAATGATGTTATAGCAGCTGGATAGCAAAACTATTCAGTATCTTCTGACCAATCAGATTCAAGTGTAAAGGATACATATTGAGACTTTTTACAGTTTGTATGGGTGTATGCATTTGGCCACTACATTCTCACTATTAAAACCTTTAAAAAACCTAGGCAGTGCACGGACACAAGCGACAACAGTTATGAATGCCACATACACCCACAAGAGACAAACTGAATGCACTTTCATTCATTCTTCTGTCCAGTTTAGCTAGCAATTTTCTCATAGTCAATGGTAAGGGAAAGCGATGGGGGAGAAAACTTAACATTAATAGCTTTAGAGTTGTAGAGCAAAAGTGTTGTGTGATTTGCAAAGAGGGCGTATTGTGGGTCAGTCTGAGGATGGATTTGACCAGCGTATGATTGCACAAAACCTTGGGATTCATCTTGCCACAGTCAACAGAGTGATTGTACAATTCAAAAGCCAAGGAAAGGAATCGACAGCATCCCGCTCAGGTCGACCCGGGCCCCCTGACAGGTGTCTTCAGACTGTCGAGTGGATCTTTTGAAAAAATCCCCATTGTAAGGCCGCTGATGTTGCAGAGCAAGTCCAAGAGGCAGAGTACTTCTGTGAGGGATCTCCATCAACATCATGGTGTGTGTGTACTTTCGAGATGTCTATGTACAGCAGGCAGTTTAAAAATTACACTATTATAAATAGCTATGCTATATGCAAAACACAGTTTTAAGCTATCACTGCTTAGTTACGCCTATTGTAAATAATAAAATCAGGTTCACAAATCAAAAGCAGACATATTTTGTTTATACAACACCAAGTGAATAGGGAATACATTTTCTGCATTTCATATTTGCTATGGTTCAGTTAAAAAAATGATGATGATAATAATAATAACACAAGTCATACATCAATTTATTCCAGGATATGTTGTTTATATCACAGTTGTAGAATGTGTTTGACTGGCACAGTAGTTTTAGGTAGTACTGCGTGTTCATCAGACCACCCTTTCAGCATATATTTCAAATAAACATATTAAACACTTTCAGAAGTCAGAAGTGAGTCATCACAATGTGTTGGGCATTATAAACTAATGTTCAATGCAATTCATGAATGCCAAGGAATTTTTAAATGCAGGCAATGATTCATTTGAACCACTGCATATTAAACATGTGCCTAGCCAGTGGCAGAACTTATCAAGTTCAGATGTTTAGAAATCCCATGAAAATTGGTAAGTGTTTGTATAGAGAGAGAGAGAGAGAGAGAGAGAGAGAGAGAGAGAGAGAGAGAGAGAGAACACACGTCTTTTGTGCATATGTTCGCAACAAACATTTTAGATCTTTACAAAGGATTTTTAGTTATGACAAAAAATGACAAATTGAACGTCAGTTGCAAACTTGCAGAATGATGCAAGCTTTCTGATGGCTTTGAATGGTTAAAAACAATTGTCTATATCTCCAGGAAAAAAAATTGTAATCTAAATTAAAATGCAAGTCTTTTTTGTATAGTTTAGATTTCATAACTGTGCACTAAGTTAAAAACAAATATTTTGAGCCTGGAATAAGATTTTTGTTATGTAAACAGTTCCATGTGAGGTGTATTCAGTGATGTCCACACCTGAACTACTTCAGGATACACACACACTCGAGCATACTCTCAACTCTAAACAGTGTAAGCAAAGGAATTAAGTTATTATAACATAACCATGGTATACCCAACCCCCTCTCTCTGTCTCTCTGTCTTTCTCTCTCTCTCTCTCTCTCTCTCTCTCTCTCTCTCTCTCTCTCTCTTTCGCGGGAAAAATAACAGCCAGTGCTTGCGGTCACTGGTAACATGGAGCAGATGAGTTCTTCCCGTACAGATGCACAACTCCACGCCACAAGTTGGACTCCTTCCCCCTCATCCTAAAAAATAGAGTTAAAAAAAGTGACCACCAGCTGTAGACATTTTCAGACTGTTGTAACTGCAAGGAAGATGTGTTGTTAAAGAGACAAAAGAAAAGCCAGTGTGTGATACACCCATATGATCGAATGTTATGGTTATGATAGGATATATGTGATATGGTTATGATAGCATGTTTAAGACAAGCTCTAAACACAGCTTTGTGACAGATTTGTTTGTTTGGGTTTTTTGGTTTTTTTTTTTTTTATTACGAACCTTTATTATGCCCCAAACGTGATTACGTCCTTTACTCCATTTTTTTTAATGCAGAATATTGCAGAATCTTCCAAAATGTCAATTCATGTTTTAGTTAAGTCCGAAACGCAACGTATACAATTCACGGTCAATTTCCTCTACCATCTCCTATGTTTATCCCACAATGATCATCCTGACAGATGTTTAGAAGCATTGCCTCTTCTGGTGTATCTGATTTTTACCACAATCGTTGGCATGCACAAGTACCTCTTTGTGTATTAGCATTTGTGTGCATGTGCAGCATTTGTGTGTGCATGCGTCCAAATGAACAGAAAGAAATCCATATAGGCATTATTGTACTTGAAAAAAATGTAACTGTGAAAAAGTTTTCAAGGTGTCTCCTTGGCCAAGGGCTTTCGGTGTCCACCCGTGCTGCATTCCTGCAGTGCACCTGTTGCTCAACTTTTTTAAAAAATATCTGCACGTCCTATTTTACGAACTTTTAGCATGAGTAGACCTGAGATAAGCCTAGGAATAAACACATAAGACTCAGTTTAGCGCCGTTCATAAATCTTCTCTTCCATGTCACATGTACGTAACTCTGTGTAGGTAGAATATTTTTGAAAGTGCCGATGTTTGAAAAAGTATGAGAGCAGCATGTTTGCTTTGGGTTGATAAGATTGAAAATATTTACGATGAATACTTTCCAGATTTTTCCGAACGCTTGTTTTAAAATCTTTTGGTTTAAATCTTATGGACCAATGTCTTACTATGATTTACTACCTCAGATCATTTGATTTGAGACACACACACACACACACACACACACATGTAAATGATAGATTTTTTTGGTTCATCTTGTTTGGAACAGTGTTCACCGTAGTTGCACAACTGAATTCCATTCTGTATAAAAGCTTTTAGAAATGGTAAGTGTTCATGTTCAGTAGGATTTGTCTGCCTTGTCTAAAGGTTGAGAGAACCTAAGCACAAAGGGCTAGGCAATGTGAGGCATCATTAAATATTCTAAGCCTGAGCACAGGTTTCCTTTTTGTTCTTTTTAATCTTGTCAAGTTTAATATTTTTAAAGAATTTGCAAGGAAGCATGGGTGTGGTGCCATCTCAATTGTTGAAATAAATCATTTTTTGATGTGGTAAGTGACATACCTTTGGGGAAAAAGTCAATCGTAAGTGCTGCATTGCTTATGTCTGTGTCACAAAACAAAGGGATGAAAATGTCTGAGTGACTGTCCAGTCTTGTAACCCCATCCAAGCTGAAAATTTAAAGGCTCTGGAACACTATTTTGCCCATCTTTTCATGTTCTCTGTTAAAATATCTCACATCTGTCCTGTTGCTTCGACCCAAAAGTAAGTGGTTCACCAGTGCATAAAAGTGGTGAACCCAAAAATGTTAATTGCTAGATGGCGTTTCAGTATAAATAGACACCAAAAAACACTGTCAAACCTTATTCTAAAAAAGAGGAAGTGCCAATGAATCTCCAGTTCTAAGTTTCTCGCCATATCGTTTTCATTATGTATACATTCAGAGCCATATGGAGAAACCGAAAGACTTTCCTTTCTCTTTGGGAAATCAAAGTAGACCATCCAGGACATTAACCAGCACTAGGATGTTTCATCCAGCCTGCAAATGGAGCATGGGTTAAACTTGTGATCTCATGCATCGTTGTATTTGCCCCATAGAACCTTGGCTGTAGTGTTAAAGTCTGCCATGTTTACTATAAAGGCAGTCCCCATGTAGGCTGACCACAAATGAAGGCAGAAAGGTCTTTCCCCCCGACGCAGGATGGCAGGCAGGGATCCTCCAAGGATGTTTAATTCAGACCATTACATTTTGTTTAGTTCCTATTCCCCTGTCTTTTCATTTGAGGCATGCTTTGTTTGCTTTGGTGCTGATGACGGCTCCATGGTTTCTGGTCAGTTTAGGAGGAGTGTAGAGGCAACCTTCTCTAAAGGCCACATCTCTGTTTCTTTCTCTCACACCTTCTTTGCATTGTGTCTGCCAGAGCCATGGTGATAAATTAGAGATATTTCAAAATGTTTCAACCATATGGATGTAGCATATGGATCCAACAGTTTGAGGCCATCTGAGTAGTGGAATGATGAACTCTGAGGTTGATTTATTAATGTTGGGTGTGGAAAACGAAACAGTATGCAGGGATACTAGTTGCAAACAGATATTTTGCCTTTAATTTTGAGGTTATATTTCCCCTTAGATGAACATCTGTAGAATCATAATAGAAATAGGCCTATCCTGTCCTTATGTTTGCTCTTTAATTGATCTAAAAGATATGATATATTTTGATATTTTGTGCTCATGTTTAATGCTGTGATGGATAAAACATTTCTGTGATCATCATGTGAAGGAATTATGTCTTTTTATGCTTGTCCAGAGACTGCTACTGATCAATCCACCAGAGTCTGAACAATCAACCAAATATAGACATCATTTGAGTTTATGAGTGGTTGCAATGATTTATCCCTTTAAGATCAGGAACTTTACATCTGTTGTTAAAAACATAGTGGATATTTAAGCAACATATCAGAATGCATCATGCATTGGCCATATGCCAAAGTTTTATCATGATCTAGAACGACTTGCTTAATATGTGTTTGCTCTTTCAATGTGCCTCTCCCTTATTTTTCTAAATCTCATCCTCCCTGAGTTCCAACGTTGCTCTTGGACGATGGACTGTTGCTTAGGAGTAGCTGAAATCCACTTGTCCAACCCACTGCTTCTTTTAACGTGTGACATTTGGTGTATTGTTTCTGCCAAGCAGCTGTCTTTCAGTACTTTACCTAGTGATGAGAACCACTAACTATGCCCAAGGCTGTCAAGCAGAGCCCAAGTCCCAATGTGCACTTTATTACTGCTCATTAAGTGCATCAGTAACAGTTCAATTCTCTCACTGCCAAGTCATTGGGCTGCCACAGTTTAACTTTTAAGTGATAGCTGGAGACAGCAAAGTTTTCTTGTGGCTTGGTTGATTTCTATACAGATCACCCAAAACTGAGGCTAAAGGTCATGTCTGAAAATAAAAGGAAGTGTATTTTCCAATATATTCATTTAAAATACAAATTGTAATTGAAAATGTAGCTGTTACGTTTTCAATCCAGTCTACACTCCAAAATGGGACCAGCATTCCATTATTTTTTTTACAATAGTAAAACAAATTAGCTGAATGTCAGCAAAGATATATAGTTTAACATTACACTATAGTGTGTATATATAGTTATAACATTGACGGTAACAGAAAAAAATAACATTTGCACTTCATAAATTTTCCGTGGCTTTTTTTTTTTTTTTTTTTTTTTTTTTTTTTTTTTTTTTTTGCTATTGTGTTAGGAGGAGAAAATATTAATTTATGTCTTTCAATTCAACTTTTTTTAGTTTCTACAACTGGAAAACAAATGAAGTAGCCTCGAGTGCCAGTGCAAACTACTGCGTGATTGCTAACAACCCAAGTGGTACATGCTTCATGAATAAGAAGGATCGAAATATTGTAAATGTTGACCCACAGGTAGGAATTTTTTACTTTTAAATGTGTATCAGTGTATGTGTAGCATTTCTTTTTGTTTGAATATAACCTATTCATAATTGAATTAATCATAAATAATAGATATTTTACACAGGTACCTTGAACTTTACCTTGAACACAGGTTAGTGTATGTTCTTTGTGTGGGTTTCATACTGCTCACGTGCTTCCTTCCACTTCACAAAAATATGCCTGTAGTTGTATTGGCTGTGCTGATACGCCTGTAGTCTTGAATGTGTGTGTGTGCAGAGCTGTGCAATGAAGTAGTGTCCTATTTGATGTATATCCTTGATGTATAAGTTTATATCCAGTTTTCTAGGAATCCACCGCAACCCAAAGCAGGATAACATGATTACTGAAAATTAAAGTTAATCTTTTAACACAATAAGATTAGATTAGCTTAGATTATCTTAGATTAGATTAGATTAGACATTAATTATGACCCCCCCATTGTACAGTATCACAAGAAGACTGGGTAGACTGGCCATTTTACCTATTGGTCGACAGAACTGTATGCAGTCCTTATAAAATACAGGGGTATTTTCACATTTTCAGAATAGCAGAAAGGTTATTAATTTAACTGGAATTTTGTTCATAAAGCAAAGTAAATCATAAGACCACCCAGACTGAAAGGAAGATTGACTGCCACTGCATTATCCTGTAATTTCTGGCCAATCCAGTGGAAACCAGTGTCTCTCTCTCTCTCTCTCTCTCCTCTCTCTCCTCGATTCAAAAATGAACCTACACTGGATGAATACTTTTGAAATCCAGACATAATTGCACTAGGGAAAGATCTTTAGATAGGTGCTTCCTTCCCGTCTTTGCACTGGATCGGTTTGATAAAACACGGGAGAATGTGAAGTGAATTCCAGCCTGGAAAACGGTGCCACTTTGGTTTCTTCATCTCTGCACTTCGAGGACGGGCTATTTTAGTAAAGACGCAGCGCTGCAGACAGGCCGCTTTGAACGCACATTGAGGCCAAGATGGCAGAGGCAAATTGTGCCTGTGGTCGAGCACACCCCGACCAGGACGGCTATTAAAAAACGAAGGGAAGGCTTGAGAAACCCAGACGCCAAAACCACCCAAGCGCCCTGAACCCAGCCCAGGCCCCTACTAGTCATGACCTCATTGCCCATATAGATGCATTCTTACTGACAAAATGGTACATGAAACACCAATTTGGTTTGGTCCTTTAGCATTTTCCTAATTTTTTTTACATTTGTTTTAATTGTTGCATATAAATGACCCCACGTAGGGATGGGCTCTGATCACACTACCCATCTAAGTGATTATATATACATATTTATTAGTCCTGTTGAATGGAGCTTGGGGCTTTGGTTAAAAAACAACGAATTGTCATGAACCAGAATCAGACTTATTGCTTGTTTGTTTTCTTTCTTTGACCTCTTAAGTGTTAGCAAACATGTATTCATGAAGGGTTCCTATGGAGTTTGAACATTTAAAATGCTTTACAGCTCAAGTGAGGCCGTAGGGTTTTTTTTTTTAAATCTAATTTTCAGACTGCCCAATTTATATTAACCAGTTTAACAGGAACACCAGTGTTCATAGAAATCAGAGACTGTTAAAATCAGTGAGAATTTTAATGTATTTGTACAAGCAGATAATTATCACTTTTGTTCTAAAGACGATATTTTTGTTTATCTCCACAGGCAACACCTTGTGAACACTCACCCAGAATGGTCCTCAAGTCTGATATCTATCTACATGTTGTCATCTTTGACCATTATATCAAGTGTACAGTCTGATGCACTGTGATTAAAGTACAGGCCACTTTGATATTAATGTTGTATATTGTGTGTAGTGCTGATGCTTACTCAATTTTTCCAAAAATCCACACTACGGATGGCTTGAGAAACATTTGGTCTTTGGGTATTTAGTAGTTTATAGTGTGTGTGTGGGGGGCCTAACTTTAGCTTGTTACGATTCCTGTTACAGTGCCGATGGAGCTGCTGAGTCGAATTCCTGATTCTGACTCTAAATGTCTAGCAGTAAACAATTCTGCTGCAGATTCTTGGCTCTCATTTGCTCTCTACAGTCAGACTTGTTGATGGTTTTGTCTGATATACTGTCTATTTTTCATATATACTTTCTTAAATGGCACAAAATTCTCTATAACAGTTTAAGATGTTGGAAGCTATTTTGTTTAAGTTAATAAATTGTTCCTTTTGCACAACATTGCTGCTTTTATTTCGATCTCACCACACACTTTATGGATTTATCTCTGATGCTTTGAATTTTCCTCCCTAAACATGCCAAAAACATATCTTGAAAAATCACCTCGCTGGCTTCATATGTCACAGAAAGGGACAGATGATCCCTTCCTGTCCTACCCATCCTGAAACACAGACACCAACAGGGGTGTCCTGAAGCCTTGTCCAGGGGCCTGGTGTTTGTGGACAGTTTGTGAAGCCTCATCCGGATCAGGCTCAGCCCTACAGGATGTGGGTTCTCAACACCATTGAACTCCACCAAATGGGATTAAGAGCCTTTAATGCCCTTTATAAGCCACATCATTCAGTCTCTCATCCCAAACACAGCTTTGCTGAGAGATGTCATGTATCGTACTCCAAGTTTTATGTCTCCCACTAACTTTCATGTTTAATGCTTTGTATTGCTATGTGAGTTCAATCATTGTCCAGGAGTCTGTTAAATAACGTCCTACTCAGCCCAAGTTATTCAAACCCCAGAGTGTCCTCTTTTTTTCCCTCCTACTTCTTTATTCTTTTCTTTTCTTTCCCCATGTTTCCTCTTTCCCCTCTCTCTGTCTTTACTTCTTCCCAATCTCTCTCTCTCTCTCTCTCTCTCTCTCTCTCTCTCTCTCCCCACCCTCCTCTTTCTGTTTCCCTACGGCTGTCCTGCAGCTGAATCGAAGTGAGGTGAAGTACCTCAGGGTTCTCCCCTAAGCCCTATAAATCTGCAGCCCAGTGCGCTTGGCGCTCATCTGAGAGCAGAGCACGGATGCGATTGGCTGTCCGTCCAGCAGCTCCGCGTCCACGCACAAAAGCCCGAGAGCGCGCCCCAGACACTCCACACACCCCTCACACAGTGTCCTGTCCTCACCTCCTCCATCACACTGCAGCTTTGGGCTTGTCCTTGTCGCTCGTGTGATGGTATCTTGTTGGAGCAGTTGCTGAGCGCACTTGAGCCGTGTTCTTCTTCTCCCACCTGTGTCAGTGTGTGCGTGGCGCCATGGATCGCCTGCTGCTCCTGCTTCTGGGCTGGAGCTGCGTGTGTTGTGGATATTGTGCCATGCTGAAAGATCACTTCGCTCGACTGACGAAGGATTTTGGACACAACGTGGACCCGTCCCAGGGGGAGAAGTCCGTGCAGGATACAGTGTCCGAGCACATGCAGATGCTCTACAGCAAGTACATGAGCGCGAGCTCTCCGCTGCGTGATGGCAACACGGTGCGCAGCTTCAAGGCGCACCCGGGTATGTGCCTCCTGCGGGCTTGGTGGGGTCTTTTAATGCCTTGTTTTCGTGTTTTCATTTATCTACGAGATGTTGCATGCATTCCTGAGACAAATCGTGACGAATCCGTGTGAGTGCAACAGGGATATTAGAGCAGGCGAGCTGATTGTCGCTGTTTTTAGTGGCCATCCACCTGCTGCGCTCGCGCTCGAGCGCGCTTTGGAGTCAGATATTCAGTGGTTGTGCAGTCCTGTTGATGATCAGATGGGATGGGGTGTGAAAAGAAGACTGAGGTGATCAGGTGAAGTGCTTGTTCTGATGTCAAACCGTGCACGCGCTGGATAGAAAGGGGGTCAAGTGCGCAGCGCGCGCGGGACAGCTGGGGAAAGTGTCTGTTCTTAGATGCTGTGGTTAAACTTCTTACTGGTAAATAGTCATGCTGAACGGTAGGCCAAGATAGGAGGAATTGCATGCTGACCTGAGATGTTATTTAGCACAGGATAGCAGGGATATATCCACCAAAGCTCCTCGTGCACTAACTTGAAGGCTGAACTTGGGTTCACTTCTGACCTTGGTGTGAAGTGAGGATCTGGCTGGGATTAGTTTTAGTTTTACCATGTCTCCTATCCAGTCTCAGATGTGAAAACATGCTGTCCTTATATATATACAGGGATGTCAGTGGTGTGGAGGCGAAAAAGCATCAATTAGAGCTTGAACATTTTCTGACAGTGAAACCAAAATGCACATAAAAAGCACTTTGAAAAAATAACTTTTTTTTATTTTTTTTAACAAATTTTTGTCAGGTGACAAATTTAATAACTCTCGGTCTTTATCCAGGTACCATCGACAACAAGCAGCTTCAGATCTTCAATCTGACATCCCTAACCAATTCGGAGGATGTTCTCTCAGCAACGCTGCACTATCATATCGGAGACTTCCAGAACACCAGCCAACGATGCTTAAAGTCCAAAACTTGTTCTCGTCATGGCCTCAGGCGGCACGGTCACGTTCACCTCAACATCTGGAGCTTCGCCTCTGTGAACGACAGCGCCAGATCCCTTGGACACGTCCTCGTTGACGTCTCCACGGTCTACAGAGATTTCATATCTTGGCAGTGGAGGGACATCACTAGTGTCATCAACGAAGCAAAGCATCACGATGAGCTTCTCATTGGCATCTCCATCGATTCACCAGGACAGCGAGCATGGAAGAATCTCTTGTCCGACCATTCCCCCTACATTCTGGTTTACGCCAACGACTCGGCCATATCTGAGCCCGAAAGCGTGGTGTCCACTCTCCAGAGACACAAAGGCAGCTTAGTGCCTGGACTTCAGAAACTCAGACTACACAACCACAACAGTACTTTACCACACAGGACAAAGCGCTCAACCAGTATCCTTCTTCCACTGCAGAACAACGAGCTCCCGGGTCCCGAGTACCCTTACGAGATCCACACCTGGGACGAGCCGAGCCCGTATGACCCTGTTGAGAATAAGGCAGCCAAGCGCTCACGCAAGAAACCTCGCAAGAACCCAAGAGACAAAAACCCACTACTGCAGTTTGATGAGCAGACCATAAAGAAAGCACGGAAGAAGCAGTGGAACGAGCCAAAGAACTGCGCTCGCAGGTATCTGAAGGTGGACTTCGCCGATATTGGCTGGAGTGAATGGATTATCTCTCCAAAGTCTTTTGATGCCTATTACTGCTCAGGATCCTGTCAGTTTCCCATGCCAAAGGTAGGTTTATACAGCCCTAATTTGTGTTCTCTTTTCATTCCAGGTTTCTTTTATTATTATTATTATTTTCTTACGTTGGGACGAAGTCTCTTACATCAGTGGATGCCATGTTCTGAACAGTTCCTATTTAAACACGAATCGTATGAGATCATAACCAGCAGTGTACCAAGAAATGGATCTGATATTAGATCTGTAAAACTTATTTACCTGAAAGCAGGGCCACATATATGTTGAAATGGATAGTCAGCTCCATCCAGTGGTAGGTTGTGGTCATTTCATGACATCACATGGCTTTTATAGCAAACCTCTCCTGATACATAAAAAGCCCTCAGCACTCAGGAACGCGTCACTGTACAGGTACACACATTTATTGTATGTCTTTGTATCTGGGGAATTGTTAAAAAGTCAACTATTACCTTCGAGAAATGCCTCAAAGAGCCTTTGTACAAGCCAGTTTAAGAACTCTCATGCAGTATCTTGCTATAGATTATGCAAAACTGGGACGGAAGAGAATCATTAACAAGTGAAAAGCTTTTCCCAACAGTGTTGGTGTGTTGGAATCAATAACTCAGGGATTTTCAAAATCCTCTTTAAATCCTTCTTGATTCTCTGCGCCTGTCCACTATCCCAACGCTGTGGCATTTGAATCAGTCTGCTGTTAATTGTGCTCTTCATACTTCCTAGAAATCTGTATTAAAGTGTATGACACATCCCATTCATTATTATTCCCGTTAATTCATACCAATTTATTGTCAAATCGTCTTTAGTGGTGATTCAGTTCCTGAAATGCAACATGCTGCTAATTTTCTGAGCAAGGGTATTACTTCGTCTAGTCCAGGTGCGAAGATTATGATATAATCTTTTGAATAATCAGAACCCAGTGATGTTAGCGTCATACTGACACTAGCCATAGACAGCCACACATCTTCAGTGGGCAAGGGCATTCCTGCAGATTTCTGCAACTAAATGTCTCTTTATTCCACAGTCCCTGAAACCCTCCAACCACGCCACCATCCAGAGCATCGTCCGGGCAGTCGGGGTCATCCCTGGCATCCCAGAGCCCTGCTGTGTCCCTGAGAAGATGTCCTCACTCAGCATCCTCTTCTTCGACGAGGACAAGAACGTGGTCCTGAAGGTCTACCCGAACATGACAGTGGACTCCTGCGCCTGCCGATAATGTCCCGTCTTATCCTTTCACAACATCAGACTCTGCCTGATCTTCCTGTTAATCCCGTTCCCATTTTGCACTGGATGAGAGACTACATCCCTGTAGCTACATGAAGATGATTCTGTTCTCTTTCTAAGGACAACTGCTATTTGTTAAGCTTCAAGTCTGAATGAACTGTCCGCCAATTTGGCCAAATCGCCCACCCGAATGAACACGGAGTCATTCTATGACATGGCTGTTCTAAACTTTTGAAGAGACTTCCTTTCTCTTTGTGCTTCCGTTCTCTTTGGATGTGTAGATTTTTGCGTGTTGAGGATGTAGGGATGAACGATAATATGAATTTGTACAGTTTTTTTTCTCTCTCTTTCACTATTAAGCTGTTGTTATTATTATTATGTCCCATTTTATACTCATAATCAATTTATTCTTAACATTCTTTTCTACTGCTGCTATATAAAAGAGACATATTTTATTCCAGTGCCAAAATATATATTTTTTTTCTGAACCCTATCGACTAAGTTGACGCATTTATCAGCAGCATTGTAAATGAGTGATTTAGTGCGTTACTCACAAGCGTTTGCTTGTCTATTTGCTGTAGACTGTTCAACAAGGTGGCTTAAAAATACAATTCAGCATGATAAATGAATAAAATAAATAAAGCTATATTTGTTTGTACTGATAGGATTTGCGCACAGACCACAGTCAGACGCCACATATAGCCTCGTTTCAGTCGGATCTCAGTCTGAACTCCAGTGTACTCACTGACCAAGTGCCCTTGTTGACTTCATGTTATAAGTGTAATTCCATGTGAACATTACTGGGGGTTCTTCTGTAAATACCACAAAACCACTATTTTGGCTGAAAACACATGAACTTGGTGATTTATCAAGGCATCAAAATTTGCCCAAGTTTCAGGAAAATTCTTAAAAACAAACCTTTGTCTGTCACTATGATTATAAATCTTTTGCCAAGACACATTTTCGGGGTTTTTTTGTTTTTTGAAGGGCCTCATTTACACACTGAGCAATAAAGGTCACTAAGTTTTCCTTGAAAATGTGGACTAAACTTAAAGTCACCAAGAAATAATGATAAAGCGTATAACATTATATCCAAGCTTATCTATTTGTATATATGATATGGTTGTCAAAAGTGCCTTCCGAAAAAGTATTTTACGTTTGTCTTCAATAATGTTTCAGTTTAGTTTGTATTTGTCTATAAATGTGACAACATATTTGTTCAGTCATTTTGTTCCTCTCCTTTAACAACTTCTTATATTTACACAGAACTAATGCTAGGCTCTTTTACCAATGCATGTTAATAAATGTGTTTTTTCAGGTTTGTCATTTTATACACATGCACCGTAGGCAGATTATAGAAAAATATATGTAAAAGTGAGCAATTACCTTAATATATAACACAAAATAGTGAAAAAAAACAAACAAACAAAAAAAAAACCCAGAGCAGTCCTTCAATATTTGTATAATATATTTTTACAGAAAGGCTTCCTATACTTTACTATGTAATCTACTGTGTAAATGATTTAGGTGTAAGGTTGTGCTTGTATAATAAGCTTCATAAGAAATTATATTTGTATATGGAAATGAGCTTTATATGCATTTATTTATTTTCGGTAAGTTGCATATCTGGTCAGTTGTTCTTTTTTTGGGCAAGGCAAGCCTTCAGTGAGATTCACATGAACAATGTAAATGCTTTTAGAGGTATTGACTGAAAGTTTGTTTCTGTTCATTCACCCCACCTGTAAGATCACTTTCTTTTGGACAGACCAACAATAAAATTGTATGTTCCACTGATCTGATTTTTTTTTTTTTTATTGTGAATTTTTATCAGTCATTGAAGCAATACTGTGAACTATACATATCAGAGGAAGTACAAACCAGACAACCCCATAACAGTATGTCCTAATATTAACTAATATATGAAGCTAAGAACATTTATAGATGTGCACAAAGCTTATTAGAATGTGGGTTTGGCTCAAGTGCAGGGGCAGAGTGAGACTGAAATAGCACCAGGCCGTGCACACAGTTTCTCAGGGGTTATAAATATTTCACACAAGACCACCTGAATGACAAAAAAAAAAACCAGCAGCTGAGCTCATCCTCTGTGGTCCGACTTTGAAGCCACATCACTGGCGTTCACACCCACATTCTGTTGGTGAGTTCACGAGTTCGGCACTTGGTTCATCGCTGCTTCCAAAGGCAGCCACATCTCACCTTCCTCGTTCTCCAGATCCAAAAAAAAAAAAAAAAAGGTAAATATTTCTTCTGGTTTCACCTCATTTTCTTTGCTGGTCAAAGTCCGCAATTTAAACACAATAAAACCTCTTGGGCGAAGTTCTTCGGAGAACTCTGCGGTGTGCTTTACCCAGCAGTTACGATCCGTCCATCTCCGTAAATGGATGGATAAACAGGACGAAGTTACTCAACAACACTAAACAGGGTTACTAACATCATCGTCCAAATAACACTGGCCTAGTTCTTTTCAAATGCCACATTCCCAGCTGGTTCTTCCTCCTCCACACTGCCACCTACTCCAGCACAAATATGGCCTGTGCTCAAGGCTGTGCTTTGTCAGAGAATGTTGTGCCGTACGCTGGGTTTCTGTTGGCTTTGCGGTCGGGGGGAAAAGGATGATGTAGGAGTTTTGACCTTGTTCTCACTGAGGTATGTAAAGGAGGGGAAGGAGAGGTTGTTAAAAGTCCATGTCCCATCCAGAAAGTTCATCAGGGGGAATTTCGTCTTCAGGTGGATAGTTGTCAAAGTAGCTGTGGTCTGTTGGTCCTTTCAGCTAGAAAAAAAGAGCAAGAAAAAAAAAAGAGAGCAAGGTTTCATTGTAATGTTTTTTTTAGGATACGTTCAGGTCAGAGTGAATCATTTTATCATTTAAAACATAATCAATTTGCAGTCAATCAGTCCATCTGATTAGAATCGATCAACAGTGCTGGCCGTGTGGTTTGCACTCGTTGTACCTTACTATTACTGTAGTAACCTTTCTGGTGGAACCTTCACATCGATCACACAAGCAGATTAAAAGCATGTCGATATGGGGAGGTTTTCTGTGAGGCGATTTTTGTTTATTTAATATCTTTGGAATTAGTCTCCATGGTCTGTTCCACTTTGAAACAATCAGAAGTTTAAGCTTTTCCACATGGGAGAATCTTCATGATGGTGGGTTTTCCATTTTCTCAGTAACAAAATAAGACAAGAGAACGAAAAATGAGAGCCTGGTGAAAGAGCAACTGTTTATAACTGCTGTGGGGATGTTCCACAACATTAAATGTGAATATTAATTTAAAAAAACGCATTCTATAATTTCTTATTAGGTAAAACAAAATAATACTTAATTATTGGGAAATCACTGGGCTGTGATATAAGAGAAATAAAACACTTTGGGACGTGCTGTTACTGGAAAATGATCAAGTTCAGCTTCACATGTGCTACATCAACCCACCCAGTCATTGATTATTTTCCCATATCAGCTTCATGCCTTAATTCCAACACGGTGTATTGATGTTTTATATCATCCATCCATCTGTCCATTTTCTATGCTGCTATGATCCATTGCGGGTCATGAGGAAAGCTGGAGCCAATCCCTGTTGACTTTGGCGAGAGGCTGGATATACTCTGGGCAGGTCGCCAATACAGGGCGACACAGAGACGAACAACCATTCACACTCACGTTCACACCTACGGGCAATTTTAGAGTAGCCACTTGACCTAATCCCCATCTCCAGTTTTTTTGGCTGTGGGAGGAAACTAGGATACCCAGAGGAAACCCACGCAGAAATGTATATAGGTACATGCAAACCCCACACAGAAAGGCCCCCAGGGATGGAACCCACCTGTTTTATATCATTATATATAAAAAGATTGTTAGACGTGTTAAAGGAAAAAGATCTAGTATGAGTATGGAAATAGTCCACTCTCACATGACCTGGATTTAAATGCACACCCACCAGCAGACGCACAAGAGCAAGAAATCTGTATATTGCAAAGGAATTAAACAAAAGTAGAATCTGTAGGATATTTCAATATGTTCAGGAGGTTTGTGTATTTTAAAATCCAAAGGGACATGCTGAATCATTTGAATATTCTCTGCTCTTCTGATCATAAGCTTAAGGAGCAAAACTGCACAAGCGGGACTCAGCCGGGTCACTCTGAGCCTCGTCCGCTCTCACCTCTCTTTTCAGTGGTGATGCCAAAGTCCTCTCTTTCAGACCACTCCAGCTGAAGCCAGTAAACCACCTACACAGCAAATAAACACAGCATATATTAATACCACGTTACATTTCACAACCCGTCTCTGACAGGACGTTACGTACTCAGAGGTGATTGCACGCAGAGTTAGTGTTTCTAATAAAAAAAACCAATGCATAATGAAATATGTGTCCGTCTGTTCAGGATCCTGTCTGAACTCAGAGGGGAAGAGAAGATATTTTTCTTGACTATTAGCGGACCATCCGCTACGCCCGGGGCTGTGTGCGGCAAAATCAGATCAAGCCACAGATTGCCACAGAGATCCAGATCCATCTGCTTGGCTTTCTACAACAATTGGATTATAAATCCTCAGTGCAGCACCTTGAGTTTACAATAATGGCAGGACAAAGGAGACGCTTCTCTACTTTGTTGTCGTCTATAAAAATGCTTCACAATGAAAATGGTTTTTTTTAGTATTCAGAAAATCTCTTATAATTTCATTGTTACAGCGAAAAAATAGAAATACTTAATGATGTGGAATTTTAAAAAAAAAATGCTTTAAGAGCATTTACAGATGAACTCATTGCTATCTTAGCATTTGTGACCTTCATGTTGTTAAACACTCTTCATGACCAACACGGAAATATAAAACACTAACAGAATTTGATTAAGACTAAAAATGCTCATGGTAGAGGAGCTACAAATGAGCAGCAGATCCCAGCTTCTCCTTTTGACTCCAGACTCGTTCATTACTGTCTAAATCAAGTCTGGCTGGAGAGGTCAGGAAGTAAAGCACAATGCTTTCCAAACCACCACAATAAACACACTGTTCAACATCCACCTGTCAGTGCGTCTGGGTGTGTTTTCCTTCACCTGTGCTTCTTGATATCTGTTATTCCGTTCTTCATATTCCCAAGACGCTCCGAAGGATTTTGTCTACAAGGGAAGAAAATGGTAAGTAATCTTGCTTATTTTATAGTGATGACGGATTTGAGTGGGGAAAAACACACGGTAACTTCTGAAAAAAAAAAAAAGACAAATCATTCCATAAAGGAAAGTATTATTTTTTAAAGCCCATTTCCCCCCAAATTTGGTCATTACCAATCCCAATTAACTAGCTAGCTCTTACAGGCTAGGGTGACACACTCACAGTGTCAGGAACGCTGGGTGGAGCGGACACATGCGCGGAAGCCACTAAATAAATATAACGATATTTATTTAAAGGAGAGTATGGCAAACAGGACCAAATCGGCAAACATGAGAAT
>JAQLOM010000014.1:9907644-9932829 GCA_030068315.1 Chrysichthys thysi
CAACGGTGGCAAGGAAAAACTCCCTGAGACGACAAGAGGAAGAAACCTTGAGAGGAACCAGACTCAAAAGGGAACCCATTCTCATTTGGGTGAATACAGGAATATAGTTAACATAGTAGGGAAAACTCAAACAATAACTAACCCCTAGCCCATTAACATTATGCCATATTGACACTGAATACGATGATGATGATGATGATGATGATAATGGAGATTATTATTATTATTATTATTATTATTATTATTATTATTATTATTATACAGAGATTAGGAAAACTTAAATTATTATAATTACATATTTACAATATATTATAATATAATGAACTACTGTAATATAATGAACTATGTGGATACAGTATGGTAGAATTATATATATGTATGTGTATATATGAATGTATGTAATTCAGGCACCAAAAGAGACATTACAGAGGATGAAGCATCTCAATATTTCCAAAACCCAGCTAGCAAAAACAATCAATTTTGTACATTTCAGGATTGTTATGAGATTTTCTGCCATTTAAATATGTTGTACATCTTTTAAGGACATAAAAGACTACTTTTGTGAATGAATGCAATACGTCGATCTTAATACGAAGCAAAAAAGAATCAATATTTAGGGGCCAGATCAAGATGGACCAAGAAAATTTATAAACATTCATGGATAGGTCAGTGCATTATATGCTGCAGTCTAATAATACACACTGTGCAATCTATTTTACATTCCACTTTCATACTGTGTACAAGAAAACAACCTCGAGCTTCAAAAATCCCCCACTGACCTGCTCACAAGCTTACATAATCACATGGTCAATATCTAAACTGCAGATCTATAGCAGTGGGTCACTTATTGCATTATGTAAAAGTAATGCATTAATGATATATTTAATGTCAACTCATATTCACTGAGTTATTTGTTCAGCTCAGATATTTGCTTTGAAAGGAATGTTGCTGTGATCTCTTCCCTCCTGCAAGTCATCCTCAGTATTATATCATTAGTGAAGCTATTTGGATCGATCTGTGTGCATTTAAATGGATCACAGCCAGGGTGTTACATTAGTGCAGCTACAGCTTCTGTCTGTGGAAATAATCAATAATTCAGCACATAAATGTTACAGGAAAAAGTGTGACCTTTAAATCGCTGCTGCTTTGTTTGGCAAACTCTTGATACAGTTAAATCTTATTAATATGCATACACAGAAAGCATTTTCAAATTGTTCAACTAAATTTTTTGAAACAAAAAGCCATTTTGTGTTCACCATTCTGTGTAAACTCTAGACTGTTGTATGTGAAAATCCTAGGAAATCAGCAATTTAACTCATTAAAATGATAATGGGCCTCTCCTGTGACCTTATATGCGTTTTAATTTATTATTCTCATTTTAGATTTAAACCTGTCATACCAGAACTTTTTTTTTTAAATAATAGTTTCAATGCAAGAACACAGCACATATATATTTGACATGACATATTACTAGACAGAAATTGCTCCTTATCTGATCAATTAAAATTTGTATGGTCATTCATTTACTTTGTATCAATTCTACACATCCCAAATGTCACAAAATAAAATTCAACTCAAGTGACTTTTTAAACGTGTCAGTAGATGGAGACAAATCCTTTCTGGGCTATTCTGTTGTCACCATAGAGCTGATTTGGATAACTTTTGAAATTCTGAGAGTGATCAAATGTACATAATAATAATAATAATAATAATAATAATAATAATAATAATAATAATAATAATAATAATAATAATAGGCCTATATATCCATCACCCATAACCTTAAAATCATTGATAGGTGAAGTGAATATCACTGATTATCTTGTTAAAATGGCATCTGTCTAGTAGACAGCATTAAGTGAATAGTCAGTTGTTGATTTTGATGCTTTGTAGCGGTAAAAATGGCCATACATAAAAATCTGGGAGACTTTGACAGATTGTGATGGCTAGATGACTGGGTCAGAGAATCTCCAAGTGTTGTGGAGAGTTTCCTGGTATGGAGTAGATAAGAAGGACAGGGTGGCAGGGTCATGGTCACCCAGGGCTCATTCATAGATATGGAGAGTGAAGACAATCCTGTGTTTTCTGATACCAAAGAAGAGCTACTGAAGCACAAATTCCTGAAAAAAGGGGTTATGTTGGCTTTGATAGAAAGGTGTCCGAACACACACTGTGTCCCAGCTTGCTGAGCATGAGGGTGTAAAGCGCCTACAATGAGCACAAGGGCGTCAGAATTACACTGATATGTGAAATCTATACAAATAATTGTTAAATCATTAAAGGACTACAAATAGTCTCTGCATTGTCAGATGGGTGAAGAGTCCCTGTTCTTGTGCTTCAGTCTAATCATTTTTAACCCACTTGCATAAGGATTGACCCCACTTCCCACATTGTGTAGTGTTACAACCTGGAACTGAATGATTTAATAAATGAAAAACATTGCTGTAAAAGCTCTTCAGGAGTTCTTCTGCAAAGAGACATTGGTTCAGTAAGTTCACGGGCATGAGGCTGTTGCTCTATTTTGCCCCCTAGTGGAATAAAAGAAATTAGCGTTTTTTTCTTGAGTATTTCAATTTAATTAGCCTAATTATTCCTAATATGATTATAGTACCCTAGGACTCTAGGTGAAAGGGCATGCAAAAATAATCAAAATTTTTGTGCTGGCCTGTTGAGAAATATTCTGTATTTCTGTTTTATTTACAAAAAGCAATATTACAGCTGGCTCCACCAAGCGCAACATGTGTTTTGATAGGTTTAGCTGAACGTCGGTCACATTTGGCTTTTGTTTATTGGTTTAGAGTTCAGATTTGGGGGCGGGGTTAAGAACACGCTCAGGTGTGATGATTAGCTAATTAATTGCCTTATGTCGGACAACAGGAAATGTGACCGAGTAAAAAGAAACTTTGGACGGCGGGTTTCTTGAAGGTAAGGAGCTACAACTGTGTTTCATTCAGCTTTTTGTTTTTCCACTTTCGAGCTATTGTAAAGACTTCCTGCTATAAATGTGACCAAAACAAAGAGGCCCAGCCACACTGTTGAGTTCAGACAGAGAGGAGCTTTGCAATCCCACTGAACTAAACAGTGATGACCAAAGGGAAGAAGTTACTTTTACAGAAAGGAGGAGTAGTTCTACAGCAAAATCACCTTTTACAACACAAACTCTTTGGTCTGTTTAACCTCCTATTTATAATCACCATGTCATGGATTTGTAAATAATTGAGTTATTAATATTTATCCTGATCCTGAACTAGCAGATGGTGATCCTAGGCAGTCATGAGTGTCTGAATTGTTGCTGTTTATTTAATGATCTACCTGGAGAACCACCAGGGATTCTTGGCCACATCACCAGCACAGACAACACCAACCCTGAAAATGTAACCCATGTGATCGAGCAGAATTCACTACTTAAAGCAAGACTCATGTCCTCTGTAAGACGTTCCAAAGGCCATCTTTTACACTTTATATGTAACTTTATGGGAGTATAAATACTTGGGGACAATTATAGACATGAAACTAACATGGACTTCCAATACTAATGCCATCTACAAAATGAATCTGCAAGGGGTGTAATTTTTTATATTTATTTAGTTGTTTGTTTGTTTATTAACAGAAATTGAGACCGTTTAAATTCGATAGAGACATGAGGGTTCTTTTCGATTCCTCTTTTGTTGAGAGTATTTTAACTTTTTGTTCCATTGCCTGGTACTTTTCACTATCAGTTTTGAACAAGAATAAATTATACAAAATGGTTAATGTTTCCGGGTGGTGTGGTGTGTTGGCACAGTCACCTCGCAGCAAGAAGGTCCTGGGTTCAATCCCCAGGGTCGACCTGGGCGTCTTTCTGTGTGGAGTTTGCATGTTCTCCCCATGTCTGTGTGGGTTTCCTCTGGGTACTCCAGTTTCCTCCTACAGTCCAAAGACATACACAGAGGGGATTAGGCTAATTGACGACTCTATTGTGAGTGTGAGTTCGAATTTTTTTTCTGTCTCTGTGTGTTCGCCCTGCAGTGGATTGGTGACCTGCCCAGAGTATTGTATCAATGAATAAGATGATGTGAAACAACTGAATCTCACTGTGGGGTAAAATTGCACTTTAGGGTTGTGTATGGATTCAGTGTGGGTGTCGTGTGAAGAGGTTGTTGTCTTATTGAATGGAAGATTTTCATAATGTTATTAAATATGTATACAGTGGAACCTCGGATTGTGAGTAACTTGTTCAGCGAGTGTTTTGCGAGATCAGCAAGAAATTTTAATAAATTTTGACTTGGTTAACAAGCGAGGTCTTGCAATATGAGTAGTATGCATACGCTTCATCTGCCGAGCCTCACGTGATCAACTTCTCTCTCTCACTCACTGCAGGATTGTGGCTCACTCGTATAGTCAACATCCGCGCTGGCGTAGAAGAAGACTGAGGAATCCCTCACTTCAAATGAGATCAGGGAGATGTGGAAAAGGGTGCAAAACTTTGTAGAAAAGCACCACCTGAATAAGGCTGTAGCAGTGCGAGTGGTGCATCTGTTTGACAATGCAAGGTCGCATTTCTGACATCCTCAAAAGGAGGCAAAAGCAGTAATCATTGGATAGTTTCCTTGTTTAAGTCGCACAAAAAGAAAAAGATCCCAGTGAGCAACAGACTGCAGTAATTCTGTGAGTTGTAGTGAAAGTCAAAAGTGAAAGTCCTCTCCCCTCTCCCTCACACCAGCCACAATTCTTTTTAAAGGTAAAGTGCAGGTTATTTTGTTGTCAGGTGTGGTGGGGTTGAATAACAAGAAACAGAAACTTGGTCAGAACCAGAGAAAGCAAACATGGGAATTGTAAGGCTTGGCAACAAATGCGCTGCGACCTTGGCGTGCTTGCGTGAGTCTTTTTATAGCTCCTGCAATCAGTCCCAATCCGGTACGCCTGTCGCCACACATGTGACGCACCTCAGTGTTGCGGAGGAAAACCAGGAAGTAGTCTTTAGAGTTCTGACATGCACCGCTATTGAGCGTGCTCAGAACAGGCGCACTGCACGTGCACTCCACGTGGGCAAATTCATGACAGTTTTATGGTTTTTTTACTTTTGTATTAATCATTATTATTTATTATAATGTTAATGTAAATAATTGTAGGTTATGAAAAGAATTGAGTTTCCATTATTTCTTATGGAGAAACCCGCTTTGATATGAGTGGTTTGGATTACAAGCACTCCGGAACGAATTACGCTCACTGGCCGAGGTTCCACTGTAATTGGGACAGCTGATTTAGTATGAATTGTTTGGTAAAAGTTTGCCTGCACTGATAAACTGTCAGCTAAAAGAGGAGTGAAATGTAAACACCCAGGGGAGCAATAATCCTGCTTCACTTTGGATTAAACTAACAGGTTCATTTCCACTCATCACGGACTACATCCACTATTCTTTGTGGAAAAACTGGATTCTGTCAATCTTTTCTTTTTCCTTTTTGGAAGCCAGATTTTTCTTCAGGAAGCTGAGACATGATGCTCTGCTGGCACCCTTCACCTGCAGTCCTCTGTTAGTAAAAACCATTCGCCCCAGTTTGGGGGCAGAACCGAACCTTTTCATGTGGAAAGGGAGAGGAAGCACAGGGCAATACAGAGGATCTTTGGATGATTTACTTTTTGAAAAAGAAACAGTATGGTTTATTGACATTAGGTTTATTCGTTTTATTATTTGATTACTTATTGTAAATAAAATATTCTGTTATTGATGGTAGGTTAATCATTTAATTGAAAACCATGTGACTAATATTCTAATAATTTTTAGGGCCCCTGTCAAGTCACAGGCTCTTAGAAATGTCCCCACCCTCCACATGGTGCCCCATTATCTACTAACCCTTTGCTTCATCATGACAATGCTGTTCTAAAACAAGTTGTTCAATGTTATTCAGATTATAATTCCCCTCTTACAGAAAGTGTAAACTATTCTCACCTTTATTCTTTCTGTATATTTTGTGTATTGTTTATTTAAAAATTTTTCAGTATTTCAATAATTTTACACTTTCTGAATTTCCTTTGTTTTTGGCTACTTGGTCAAAATGTACATTTCACCATTCTCGCTAACATTCAGCTTAGAAATTGAGACGTGCTTTCTGTTTAGTCATTTTTAATCAAAGAACAGAAAAAAGGACTCATGTGCAAGTTGGCTCAAAGTTCACCCGTCCCTGTCGACGTATCGCTAGGCATTTGACGAGAGAAGAAAAGATGTTTGTGTCCATTACATTCACAGTTTTCTGATCTTGTCCACCACGCAACTATGAAAAAATATTATTATGGGAAAATAACGTTCTGGGAACTTTCCATTTTGGTTATCAAAGTCAGCATTTTTCCAAATATGTTTCGTTCACTACATTTTCTTATTTTTCTGTGTGAGTTTGCCTTTTTTTTCCGTGTTTTTGTGTTACTATAAACTAACCTCTTGGGAACCTTCTTGCAATGTTATCTTATGTTTTTATAGCAGGTATGACATTGGGTAGCTACAAACAGATTGTTCTGTAATGTGAAAATTGTTAAAGTTCGCCAAAGGTTTCTTTAATTTTGCTTTTTTTTCAGGTACAGACAGCTCATTTAGATAAACGTTTACATAGAAGTTACAATAGCTAGGCCACTGTTTAACATTTTTTCACAGATCCAAAGGGAATGCAGATCAGTTATCACAGCAGTAAAGTTGAGTTACAATACACTTTGGGTCCTCTTGAATCAGTCTGACTGTTCTTCTCATTCAGCGTCTACTCCGTAGGTGCTTTTTTGTTTTTCACACCATTCTATGTAAACTCTAGACTGGTGTGTGTGTGTGTGTGTGTACAATCCCAGGAGATCAGAAGTTTCTCCAATATTCAGACCAGTTCACGTGGCACCAAGAACCATGCAAGACACAGAGATCATTTTTTCCTCATTCTAATGTATGACATGAGCATTAAAATAATGCAAACACAGGTGAAGAGCTGTGTGTTTATTAGAATGTGCATTTCTTAACGAATGTCCACTGATTACACCGAAACATACATACAGATTTTCATAAGGATTCTTTATTGAAATTCTTTTTTTTGTTTTTCTTTTTGTCTGTACAACTATTTCAGGGGTTCTCTTATCCATCAAAACAGTGAAAATACATAACGATGTGCACAGGAGAGAAATTACTTTATTAGCATAAAGCTTCGGAAGATTCCCCATGAGCAGGAAAAAAATGAGCATGGTAAACTAGACATAAGGTAATATTAACTTCTTTAACTTCATGTTCTACGCTAGTGCCCTGAAAATGAGTCTGCCTCATACAAAGTTGATAAATATAAAATAATAGAGCAATATCAGGTAGCTACAAAATGATTATGTACAAATTAACACAGGACAAAATGTAACAAAATATGTAAAAACCACTTGTTTACAAGGGAAAATGACAGCACCGTATAGTAAGGGACCAGGAACAAGCTATTCTTTTAACAAAATGGTGATCACATTAATCTGCAGATGAGAAAACCATATAATAGTGTCCTACACTAGTGTGTGTGTGTGTAGTGTATTGTGTTTTAATTTAATTCTCATTTATTAATAGCATGACCACCAGGGGGCCACATAACATAACAGAACTCGCTTGTTTTGACAGAGAGGAGGTAGGTGGACCTTTTGGTGATGTATTTTAGAGGAATACAGTATTCTGTTCCTATGTTAGTTGAGTGTGAAATTGTGTTTCTATAGTAACACTGACAATTAGGAATGTGTGTGTTTTGTATGTCCTTCATTAATCCATATGACAGGGCAAAGCCCTCATAAAAGGTAATATGAATGTTAACAGATTATCACAAAAAACAGGTTCTAACGCAACAAAGACATTCTTGTTCTCGAATGCACCCAGTGCATTCAGCAGACCTTGACGAGCCACTCTCGTCCACACTTGGCGGTCACTCACACACGTGAGAAAAAGACGTTACAAATACGTCGGGTATAAAAACAATGTCAACAAATAACAGAAAAATAAGGACAAAATAAATCTATCTATAAATTAATATTGTTTACTATCAATATACAGTACTGATAAAGTACACACAATGCTGGTTTTAATATTAGTCTTCTTTTGGGGTTTTTTTTTTTTTTATATCTGTTTAGAGTTGGCCAACCAGCAGCAAACTCAGAAGACTGCTTGCATCGAAAGCATCCAAATGCCTCATGAGACAGCAGAAAGTGTATCTATCATGAGTTGCAGCTAAGGGGTAGCAAGAACTCAGCATGTTTCTTTTCTTCAAGAAAGTTTGTCTTTTTAAAGGTACAGCAAGTTTTATCTTTACAAAGTGATGGAAAAAACCTTTCTGAAATGTCCAGGTCTCCATCATACACAAAAAACACTTCCAAAGTATGTAAGTGATTGTCGTTTCCCTTAAAAAATCAGGGCTACTTCTCACTTCTTGAGGGGACAAAATGGGGACACAGCTGGCTTTCCAGAAGCTTAACGTCACTGACTTGGACTTGGGTTCTTCAGGAGAGCTACATCCTGTTCAGCAGAGAGGACCTGCAAGAAGTACACAGAGATGAATCAGTACAACATGGCTGTATGAGAGAACGGTCATTTTCAAACCCTGAATGTGATTTTGATGCCATGAGCACAATGAGGGCTTCCAGATGTGACTCTCTAGTCATGTCTGTTTATATAATTGGACTCATCTGACCCATGACATTACATGAAAACCAAAGCCATTTGTCTACCTGACACCAGCTGATGTGTTCCACTTCCTGTCTCTTATCTCTTCTTCCCTGACCACTACAGATTAAATTTCCTCTCACTAAAGCACTGACGGCTGTGCTCTTTCCTCCGCCCAGGCCTGAGCACGTTCTGCTGATCCGCGCAGAATCCCGCGATGTGACAGATCCTGTCGCAGTGGGGAAAACGCCTCTCTCCATCCATCACCCTCTCTCTATCGCCCCCTCCCTCTACGGTTTGGACGGCTGTTAGGAAACGTGACTGCATACACAGCCAAGTGGACTCTCCCTCGCCAGACTCTGGGGAGGGGTTGCGTTTAGTCATCTTTTGCTGCCATTATCAGTGTTCCATGCTGTGCCTTTCAATATGTTGCTGGAACCACTATTTTTTCCCCACACCTTGGCATATTAACGGAAATCACATTCTCACTGTCTGTGCTAGATCTGCATCATGAATACTATATTTACGTCGTAAAGGTATTTTTTAGGAAATGTTGTTTCCAGTCCGATCCTGCTATCCCATTGAGAGTTATTTTCCTGTAACAACTTGTTTTATTCCTTACATATTTGTACAGCTATTGGGTAAATCACGTCATGACATGAGTGATTAATGCACAGCTATGATATCAGCAAAGTCACAACAGAAAGTCTGGCCTAAAACACGAAGGCCCAAAAGCTATCATAAATGACTGTTCAGCTGAGATGATGGCATGCTCACACTCACGCACCTAAGAGATTTCCATCTGTCCTTCTCCATGTTGTTCTCCGGTCCCTCGCTCTCATAGGACGCCAGATACAAAGCTGTCAACAGATAAAAGAGAGTACAATGCATCACTTCACCAAAGGCCTTGTTTTTCACTTATTTCTATCTCGTGCTTTCACACGGGAGGGAATACTTCACAGCTGAGTTAATCAGAGTACGTGATGTGTCCACTGTGTTTACGCCACTGTCTGGTTACTCAACACCTATCAGATTTGACGTGATGACATATGAGGCGGCAGTGGGTGTTTCTGTGCAAATGATGCGTAGTGACTAAAGAGATTACAGAGCTGTGTGTGTTTAATCAGTAGACTGGCAATGCTCTCTGAGTGGGAGGAGATGTTATTACTCGCTGTTCCCTGTCAATCATAGTGACACTAGCCAATCATGGGAGTTGGATAAGATCATATATGAGCAAGAGGGATTTTTTTCTTAGCATGTTAAGCTGCACAGTAAGGCAGCACGTCCTCCTCAGTTGGTAGGTCAGGGTGATCAAAATATGCTTAATGAAGCCTAGACCTTTCTCAGATACACATGCATGTTTACAAGCTGATGAGCAGTCATGCATTTTTAAAGTGACACTAATTGGTGAGGTTCAGGTTCAAAATCCAAAACTGCGTCATGTTCCAGCATGTACAGAAAGCTCGTCAGATCCCCTTAGCAGCACTTGCCTCTATCTTAACCCTTTCAGGCTCAAATTAAGTTTTAGTAACAGTTTTAGTAAGTTCTTTTAACTGTTGCAAATCAGCAACGCCTGCCTTGAGAGGGTTAACTGACTATGTGCTTTCAGCATGAAGGAGACTGCTTACCGTCCTCGCTAAAGATGGGAGCAGTGAGGAGGTACTGCAGAATCTTGCGGTCCTTCTCAAACGGGCACTCCACTTTCTTCCAGGTCATGAAATCGTTCACCTGTTTGGCCAGCTCCCAGAATTTCTGTCAACCAAAGCAGGACACAATGTTAAAGCCTGGTGCCATGTCTCCACGTTCAGCAGGCACCCACAGTGCAAAGGCAAGAAAGCTTTACACTGCAAACTGCAGACTTCATTCGGTGTGCATGTATCAGTGATGTGGATGTGGCCGTTGCTATGCTTAGCCAACAGTTTCCTCAACAGTTATGCAACTGCTAAAATAGACAGTTGTTTCCATTTCCTTTAATAAAAACAGACTTAAAAAACTAAATAAATAAAGCATACCTCAAAATTGATATGCCCGTTCGGGAGCCGGTTAACACATCCTTCATTGAGGAAGATGATGTCCTTGATCAAGAGGCTGAAGAACGGAATGACAATCTGAAAGAGGGACCATGGCACAGTCGTGTCACAAAAATAGGTTTAAAGGAAGTTCTTTTAGTTGCCAGGCAAGAACCCAAACAATCCAGGCAGTGTTTTTAAACAAACAAATCAAGAGACAGAGTTCAGTCCTGTGAGCATATAAGGTCATGTTTGGTCTTCGAAGATGAGACACAGACAGATAACTACAAGATGGCTTAGTTAGCCTTGAAAGTAGCGTGTCAAAGTACACCTGTTTCTACCATTCTAGCGTGCAATTACAGTGACTCATAGAAGGAGGCAGACACCTTGTAAATGAAACAAGAGCTCAGCTGTCACGCAACACCTGAGCTGAAACACCCTCACAGCAAAATGCATAAAGAAGCTGTGCGTGAGCTCATACATAAAGAAAACAAGTAGTACAGCCACCGCTCTCATGCAAAAGCTTTGGATTTGAATTAAAATGTTGACAGGTCAGTAAGCCCTGATGCCTAAACCAAATTAGTTAGATAATAAACGTCTCATTATGGTGAGGCTGCACATTAGGAAACAAGTTATTCACTTACAATAATGGGTTTTAATGTGTAAATCCAATAACGGATTTATGCCACGAACATCAGCAGCATCTGATTTAAAATATGCTACCGAAATGTTGAATGCTGTATGTGAGATCAAATTTGCTGTGATCAAGCTGCAAGCGTCATAATTTAAATATGCTTCATTCTGCATTTTGCTGTGAGGGTGTTTCAGCTCAGGTGTTGCTCATTATATCTTTGTAGTTTCAATTCACCACAAATGTAAAACACACAGTCGGGTTTGTTTTGTTGCTGAGGAAGTACTGTGAGTAAGATGCGTCATACTTCAGATAAGCTGAAGCCAGGCTCAAAAAAGAAAATTAAGACTAATGCAAATGTTGATACTGGCCCACAAAAGGACAAAGGCTTGTCTGAACTTTTGAGTAAGGCAAGTCGTGCATCTATGTTTACTTCATGTGCTGGGTTATCAGACTTCTACGACAATTAGTTAAACTGTTTATATTCTGCAGCCTTTTTGTACGAGACACAACACGATTTGCTTTTGTTCCGGTCTGTCCCCTGAGTGACAACCAAATCCAAAACAGATTTGATTTGGACAAAACAAAGTTGCAGAGTCACCATTACCGTGAGGAGGAACTCAACAAACACCCCCACCCAACGAATGGGCTGGGGGAGTTGAACATTCCAGGGTTTCTTGGGAACATTCTGTCCTATGACCACAGAAAATACACCTCCTTCCTACACCATGTTCACAAAAGGCCATCATCATCATCTCAGAGAATGAGGCAAAAATGTGACACAAACTGTCAGTGTTTGGGGGTTAATGATGGAATGCAGCGCGTGTCCACTAAACACCACATAACTGAGTAGTCTGGAGCAAGCCGTCCCGGGTCAACATCATGCTTGGAACTGGCTGGCTGCCCATTGTTCCAGAGAACAGAACGTTTTGAGGAAAAAGCAGCACGTCCCTTGTGACGTCTCGCCCAGAAAATTCTGACCCATTTATGGCTCAGTCCATCCACCCTTTACCCTTTGAGGAAGCTAAATTACATAACGTTCTTTTGGCTGGAACTGAGAGCAGACGCAGTTTGGTGAGAATATTGGGAGCACTTAATAGCAGCGATTACAAAATGCCCAGTGAGGAGGGCAGTGTTACAGATGATCTTAGTTCCCAAGGTTCCCAATATAGTCCTCATTTTACAGCTGGCTGAAATATTGTCAGCTACGATCTTGTGATATAATCTTCCTCTGCGTCATTAACAGCTGCATAATTAGCTCTTATTTTTACAAACGTGGCCCTGTTTACTGCTTACAAACAAGGAATAATTACGCATGTTCAACTATTTGTGTGAAAAGTCCCAGTGGAACAAAAACAAGATGAAAAAAAAACAAGAAAAACTTGTGCAGCGAGAATGTTCTTGACTGATGGCAGCCTTACCTTTTCTCTGCTGGTATGTGCAGTTATTGATCTTTGCGTAGCCCCACGTAGCGCTGTTCTGTAATTGTAGAAGTTGCTGGATGGGTCCATCTGGTGCTGCAGAAAGAGCAGACAGTAGGACATTAGATTTCTACAACAGTGATCTGAGGGACTTATTTCTGGAACCAACCCAACGCATGTTCTCAGGACTGTTCTTTGCAGCTATAACCATTAAAATAAGTGTCTCAAGTTGGTTAGGAGCGTTCTTGCATGGGAACATGGTAATTGGAGACGTCTTGTATAAAGTTAAAATTGGCCCAAGATGTCCGAATGGTTTAGACGTGACCTGAGTGTGAAACAAAACTAATCCCAGTCCAACATGGCAGGATTTCTTCAAACGTCCACTTAAGGATGATGCCTGCAGCTTTACCACCCTAGGTTTTGACAGAGAAGACAAAGGGCCACCTAAACCCTTTAATCTTCAAACTCTCAGATCTCCAAATGTGTAAAGAAAAAGAGAACATTGCTTTACTAGCTCCTTTACTGCTAGAGGGTAAATACATCACAGAGTATGCAGACAGCAAGCCCCCTGAAGACTCCTTTCCCAAATTGTATTTACACTATGAAATCCCAAAGCCCTGAAATCTGGAGAGAACCCTGTGACTGCGGCAGTTTAGAAAAGGGGATGGGATGTATGTTTACTTTATAAAAGTCAATTATCCAGCTCATCGACTCTAAAGGGGAAGCAAAGCCTGATCATCATTTTTAGAAGTTTAAATAAGCAGCATGTAGGAAGAATCAATCGTTCCATTGTTTTCTGAACATTTTCAAGCCCACTTAAAGGCTGAACTATGAACGGAATGAAAGGGTCCGCATATTGTCGTGGGCTGAGCACCATGCACGCATGAGTCACTTGGACAACATCAACAGCGTCCCTTTGGCGTACTGCTATAGAACATGTGTAGTGATTCAACATTGTTGTGCTCTGCTTGTTATTCCCACTCACTCATGTGCTCCCACACATTCATATCTCCCACCTATAACGCATCAAGACCACACACGTCTTCACATGGGAAATAAGTAATATATTTTTCAAACAAATGAATAAATACAAACCTCTAGAATATCAAACTTGGCCGTTTTCACCTTGGCCCAGGTCTTTTTTAGCCGTGATACTGGACTCATATTCAGGCCAGCTGTAGAGGAGAAACATACATGCGTGTCAGGTCAGCACAGGACAACACCCAAGTCCCATTTCCTGCCACAGCTGCAATTTTGCAGCTTCTAATCCTCAGGAACAATAGCATTAGTGGGTGCATCACTTCCCCCTAAAAGTCTGGTTAGTGTTCATTATTGAGACAAACTATAACTGGGTGAGATCAGCCAGGCTAGAGCAATGAAGTCATCACACTAGTGAGACTATCTGTATCTGATCAACCTGTACTACACTGATCTGTCTAGTGATGACCAAAGCAAGAGTCATTCAGTAGTCTTTATCTGATGGCTGAGTGACTATGGAGGCAGATTATCTAATGGTTTCGTGCTGGAGGATGGGCAGGCAAATATTTTATTCTCTACTCATCTGAAAATATTTTTTTAAAGCAACCATGGGGGTTTTTTTGTGTTTTTTTTTGCCTATAAATCAAGAAAGACACTGGCGTCACCCTCCCACCCCCAAAAAAGGTGATACCATCTACAGGCAAGTTTTCAAAAGAAGCCCATTTATACCGCTGACAGGTGTTGGGTACAGATCTCTCCAATCTCTCCCCCTCTGTCTACTGTCTTTGAAAATGGTGAGAATAATGTTCCGGCCTCATGCCAGGACGCGTGCTCATGGCCCATTCACCCGGCACAATGGTCTAGCCTTCACACAGTAAACCTTTCTCATGACTATTTTGTTCTCTGCTGTATATGCTCTCTCTCTCTCCAGGGAACAGCACTTGTGTAAGAGTATTGGCCTGTTGGTTTGCCTCTAGGGAAAGTCCTAGAAAAGGACAGCTGGTTTCACTCCTCCTCCCATCTTTCCCTCTCTCATCTATCGAGATGGTCAGTGCTGACCATCTGCATGCAGATCCCTGGCTCCAACCCGGCAGCTGCGTTTTCACTCGTGTACACCATAGTAACATTACACTAATCTTCTATAGACCGAGCGAGCATGAGTGTTATCGCTGCTCCTATAAAACTACTAAAATAAAGGCCTTTCATTGTGCTTACTCACTAATCACGAATGGGATTTTTCTTGAAACATTTCATGATGTCAAGAAAAGCAATAATGTTCTTGCAGACCAGGAGTTATTTATTTATTTTTAATCTGGCATTCTTGCCTTTTTTTTTTTATTTATTTTTTTATTTTTTTATTTTAAAGACATGAAGGGTACAACTGAGTAGAAAGTGCGCGATCCAACTGAACACACACTTAACCAGATCTGTAGGCAATACAATGTCTCCTACGATAGCTGAGAAAAAAAAACCTCGCAAATGAAAGCACTCACAAATGATGGCCATGAGGGAGTTGAAGTTGCCAATATTGAAGCATTCCCGTGCCACGTCGATGAAGAACTCGATGACACGAGCTCGATGCTTTTTCTTCACAGGCTGCAAGGTGAAACAAGAACAGCAAAGTTTATCATGCAAGTTGTAAATGCAAGGACTAAAGATCACCACATAAAGCAAGGAGTATGTCCTGTTTACTACTAACAAGACACTGCAACAAAGGACAACCCTTCCCTGGGGCTAGGCAAAAAAGAAATGATCCCTATAAATTATAGAGCTGCTCTGGTGTCATTGTACTGGGTAATTGTTTCTGATTATGAAAGGCTTCATTTGCATAGGTAATTGAAGGGCATAGTGAGAGACTTTGTCCTGATGGAATGAACTCACCATGCAGATCTCGGTGGCTACCAGGTAGCTCAGCCTGTTGAACCAGTCCACATACGCCTCCAGGCTGCTGGACTTCTTGCGATCAGTAAAACGACTCTGCAAAGAGATTTTTTTTTTTTACAACCTTAAAATAGGCAGGGTGCAGGAAGAAGATTCTGCCGTGCAGGCAGACAACAATAATGTACTCCGTAATATTCCACCTGAAAAGAAAAACGCATGAAACTAAAGGAAACGGTCAAGTGGGTCATTAAAAAATGCTATATGTTAACAAGAGTGTAATATGTAAGAGATAAAACAACAGAGGTGTGATCTGGTGATTCATTTCCACCAAAGTTAATGATTTTTCTATAACCGCAGTCCCTTTCATCATTTACTCTAAACCGCATTAGTTAATGACAAAAACGATGCAGCTCGTCATGCTGGCAAGAAACTGCAAAATGCAACACCTCGGTCAAAAATGAGGATTCCACAGTGCTGTGGTACCATTAATGCATTTTATATAAAAAGGAATGCACAAATCCCCTGTTTTAACAGCAATTTTCAAAATAAATAAATAAACAAACAAACAAACAAGCCTGATGGCTTATGAGCCCAAACACACTAGCACTCCATGAAGGAGTCACTCACAACTCCCCTCCCTCTGTGGGCCATGACTCCCACAGACACACGTTTTATTTCCTTGAGTCCGATTTTCTAACTTTCTTTCTCTTGCACATTCCTTGCATTCCTCTGCATTGACCACGCTATTCCCCCACACAAAAGGTGGCCCAGCCTGATGTCTGCTTTTAATGGACAGCCTCATGGAGGCATGTCTGAATCTCGAGCACTTGAAAGAAACTGCTAACACCATACAAGAAAAAGCGCACCAATGCATCATTCCACTGCCCCACTGCCTGTTGCTTAGCAGCTGACTGCAAGTATTTTCTGACAACATGGTGGGTCTGAGCTGACCTTGCGATGGGAGTTTCATGAGAGCCCAGGATATGACCAGGGAAAAAATGGTTAAAGTGAGTGGATAGCCAGGGTTCTCGGTTTACTGTGAGTAAAAAGTCACCGTATCACCTCAGGGTAAGGCAAATATTAGCGCATTGATTTGTTCGCCTTTGGTATTTGTGTTCAGGGACTCTGGGAAGAAATCCAAACAAACAAAAAAACAAACAAAAAAAAAGTTCTCATCATTTAATGATTGAACAGTAATGTTACCGTTTCATTGTCAAGAGGGTCTTTCTGAACAAATGCCTGGACAAATTCTTCAGGTCCTATGTAACTCAGACGCTCCTGGAAAATGAAAAGAAAGGCAAAGTTAACGTATGAACCTCATGTAGGTAAGACTGTCAGGTCAGGGAGGTTACCGTCACGCGAATACTCACCAACTCGATATGTGTAAGCTGTTGAGCCAGAGTGAAAGTGTCACTACAGATGGTCAGGATGTCTCTCTGGATAGAATGAGGCTTGGCTTTCAAAACCGTTAGTCTGTCTGGCACTGCGGAGTTAATCCTGGCCAAGTTTTCTTCGTACTGACTGTGCGTAGTGAGTTTACGGATCAGAGCTTGCATCATCTGCTGCACCGCTTTCCGATAGACCTACAAAGACCACAGAAAAGAAGGACGGGCAAAATTAGCGCTGAGCTTGCACCAAGACTTACAGCTGTGCTAGCTTTTAGTGCTGGCCATTACATGACAATGATCAGCCAGAAAATACCTACAGGTTGTGGCCTGCAGAGATAAGAAAGATGACAAAGCATCAAATGATCCACGCACAAACGTGATGATACAACATTATCAGCGGAGACAGGCAGTCGTGGTGACGTACAGCACATGGGGTCCTCAGGTGTACAATAAAACAACGATCCCCCATCTGACTGGTCAAGCATTTAATTTAACTGCCACTTGATCTGACTGGTCAGCCAGTTTAAAGTTACAGTTCTGCTGACTCGGATGGTTACATAAAAGACTTCCTGTCGTGCTGTCCACAGATAGCCTCTTGGAAGCCATCTAATAGAACTGGCAGGACTCATTTCCTCTCTGAACCCTGTCCCGTAGATCCTGTAATCTAATAAAACAAAGTTGACACGGTTCAGGAGAAGCAGTTGTATAACCAGCATGCAGCAATGGTAACTTCTTACACTTGATGTAGCAAGACAGATAAAAGGTCTATCTACCCCGTGTAGCCAGTCTAGATCACTGACAGGCTTGCTTATTCTGTAAATATGCTCTTAAAGCCCCTAGTTTTGCTTGAATTAAAGATCATTCAGGGTGATTGATGGAACTCTGACAATCAAAGTCAATGACTTCAGGCTATGAATTTGGATTTGCATAAACATCTCTTGTCATGGACCTGCCATGAAATACAGCTGGCTGGATTTCTGTGATGCTCTGGAAATACACGTGGGAAATTGAAGGCAGTCCTTCAAGCTAGTGATGTGCTGGTAATGACAGCCTGTGGCTTCTCTGTGGCCTCACAGCCTAGAGGATATAATAAGCTGCTTAGGATAAAGAAACCTGCATTCCTAAAGTTCATGCATAACAAGACCCCAAGGATCATGCTAATTGGTTAAATCTGATAATTGAAGTAAACAAATCCTCTGAAAGAAAAAAGTTTAACCTTTTTTTTTTCAAAGAAGAATGCCTTGTGCGCAAATGAGGCCAATCTGTAAGAGCAGGGGGAGAAAAAGGTTGATTTCTTCAGGAGCCACCATATGGGAAAGCATCCAGTATCACCACAAAAAAAGAGCAAGAGGTGATTTATTTTTAGAGACAATTCATGAAGATAACTGGTTGACATTTTGAAGCAGCAGGGAATTTCTCGCTTGCTATGGAAAGAGCCACTTCTGTGCCGTCTCCTCGCTTGGCATATGTGACAGCTGACCTCATGGCATGACCTGCTGTGCTCTGGCATAAACACAACCCATGCTAAAGGTGATCTGAAGCCACGGGTCAGGCACAAATCACAGAGTTTGGATACGCTGGGCTCTGGCTTCCCTATATAGATGACCGCATCCATAATGACAGTCTCAGCGCAACGAGCCTCTAAAGACTGAACTGTGGTCTGGAGACAGATGTTACAGTGTATATTCTAGGCTCAATCTAGCCAGAAACCAAGTTCTGAAGCACAGCATCAAGCTCTTGCTTACTACCGGCTGTCTCAGGACAAATAACGAAGTATAGCTTGTATGCTTTTTCTTCATCTGTAACTGGAAACTGCACCAGGAATGCACTTGTGATGAACCCCCAGCTCCTAAGATGCTAGAAATGCTACTTGCAATTCCAGATGCTGAATAGACAGAACATTAATCTGGTGCGTGAATTCATTCCAGTCAAATATACAGATCTAACAGGAACTCCTAAGTGCAACACTTATTGTGATTATGCAGCAGCAGTGTCCTTTAGTAATGTTTTCACCATTGATTTCTCGCAGGTGTAACTGATAAAAAGGCCACTTCAGCAATAATACATGGACATATTAGAAAAGTCATGGGAGAGATGGATGTTAATTCGTTGAGCTCATGGGTTTACGTTCCCTTTCTTCAGTGGTCTGCCCTGACTGGCCTCCTGCTGCTGGCTATTATGCTAATGCTATGAAGCAGCATGAGACTTCTGCAGAAGGCTTTGCTAAATCTATTTTTTCCTTCAATATCTTGGTGCAAAATCAGGTTTTCTTGTTGTACATGGGAACTGTTTTCCTAAGCACAGAACTAAAAAAGGAAGGGTTGAGATGGGGGACAATTTCAACCTAATTCAAATAAATCCATGGAACGCGAAAAAGTGAATCCCACGCAGAAACCGTGCTGCTCAGTGTAGTGTGCGACATTTCAAGTGCACTTTACAATGTGGAGTTTACAGTTAACAATATGCATGGGTTTTCTCAATAGGAAAAAAAAAATTCCCTTTTTAAGAAAATAAATGCTAAAACGGTGTCATGCAAGTCAGCTTTAATGGAACTATTTAAATGCAGCGTGTGGAGGAGCACCAGAAGAGACAAAAGCAGCTGAACAATAGAGCTTTCTTCTCTCTCTCTTCTTGTCAGACACGACAAACTGGTTTCGAACTGAAGACCCCCCCCCAAGGAGTGACTCATGATTTACCCTACATGTTGGGATCTCCGGTAGTTTACCACTTGTTAAGATGTGTAGTGGAGTTTGAGGCACAGCTTGTCAGCTTTTGGTGCTCTAAAGTAATCGTAGTCGGAACACAAGTGTGCGTTTGAGTTTGTTGTAGTCTTATCCTAAACCGAAGCGCATTTCTGATGGCACCCTCACCTCATCTCCGGTGCTCAACCGATGTGTTAAATCTTTCAGACTCCTCATCATCCTCTCATCCCGGAAATCGTATGCAAACGTCTCTGTCCATTCTGTTAGCAACTGCAAGACCTTGGGAGCAAGTTTCTTGATTCTCACCTAATAAAAATCAGAGCCCATAAAAGATGTCACTATCCAATTGAAAAACGGGCACAAATTCTGGTGTTCCTGGTGTGAAATTGCGACCACTGTATATCATTACCTTCTCTGCTGATGGATCGCTGAGCTTCTGATGGTCTGTGCACAAGTGGCAGACTTTAGACATGAGCTCATGTGGATGAATGAAAAGACGGGAACTGAGCAAGAACGTGAAGATGTACGTCCTCTGTGGGTTAAACAAGATGGAATTAATTCAGCCTTATGCAAATAAGCACACAGTTAATGCACAGAATAATGATTAGGCTACTGACAGTACATGCCATGCTATGCTATGCTCTCTGTTATATTATGTTTGTAGATAAATCAGTCCTCACATCAGGATAGTAAGCCACAGTGGGGACTAAGTGCTGAATAAGGGCCTCCAGAGACCCTGACACCAGGTTGTTGTCATGGTAATCTAAGCCGCTGTAGTCCTCCTCTTTTGTCTGGTAGAGGTTGTTGTTGTAGCCGCTGGACGCAAACATCACTGGAAACGGTGGCGTTTGAGGCATTTTGTCCTGTTGAAGACCAGACAGGATATAATTAGTCCACATTCCAAGGAGTCTTGAAAGCCGCATGTGTGGTGTGTTTGAGAGGTTTTTGTTTTTTTTTTTTTTAAAAACTGCCGTCCGCACTGCTCGGCAAGATTTTGTTTGCCTTCGCATGAAACACAAGGTCCCTGAAATCATTATGGGAAGTTGAGTGGAAAATTACTCTTCTTTGGAGGGGCGCTCATGGGAATACATCCTATATGATTAATCTAGATCTGCAAACACCTTGCACGTTTCACTTAATATCCCCTCTGAAGCACTCGGAATGCACACTATCTCTCACACTGAACCTTTCCTATCCATTTTAATAGCACAACAGGACCGTGTGCACTGCTAGCCTAGTGCCTCCTACTGTGGTTTGGGAACAAAATAAGCGTTTAATTCACTCTTGATTCACGTGGCCACTCAGCACAGCTTAACACAGAGAACCTATTTTACTGAGATGAGACAAACAGAACATGTTGACCTATGAGATTCTGGGCTTCTGAGAACATCACGTACCACGAAAACATTTAAGCTGATAGGACTAAGAAACGAAGTGGTCCGTTCGTTCCACATACTTCTCACGTCTGCCTCGTGCATGCCTTCACCTCGGGTGCTTCTGAGTCAAAGGAGTTTGTGTACTGTATTCAGCCTGATGTCAAGTCAAGCTCAAATGTTGTAGGATGAGATGTAGTACCATTTCACTGCTGCTTTATGGGAGCAGGCAGATTCCTAGAGGCTGTGGACAGCCTCAGGAGGACACATGGGCCTCTCAATAAAGGTCACCTCAGTCACGGCACAAGGCGCCCAGGGACCTGCAAATAATGGCCAGCCCCAATGGACGCCTGCCTATTCAGACCCGCGTTTAGCTGCAGGCGTAAGAGTGCCAGGGTTAGACAGGGGTGTGCAAGGGATAGGGGGTTGCCATACGTTTTCTCCACACACCCTTCTTCTCGCCTTTTTCATAGCACCACAGTTATTAGCATTAAAATGGGTGCTAAAAGTCAGCACTTCGTCTCCCCCCATGCATCTGTTGCAACATGTGTTCCACAATCTCACCACGTCAACACGATGAAGAGACGGGAACAATAATCGATGACTGATTACACGCAATGCTTTGCCAATCTTCAGAAACATTTTTACGTGTACCTTTCAACTCTGCAAAGTGTCGTCGGCCAATTCTGACAAAAAGTAGCTGGCTTGCGAGGAGTGTGTGAATGTTAATGTAGCAATGAGATCCTCAAATGCTGACAGTGTAACAACTTGCTAACACTAGTCCAGCGTGTCACCAAAGTTTCAACCACATTGTACTTGTGTTTTCACAAGTCTTAGAATTTTTTACTCAACAATAACACACCCCACATCATTCTACTTAGAAATACTAGTTTGGTGCCAGATCAACATCTCAATTATCATTCAAAATTCATAACATGAACTGGGTGTTTTTCCCCTAACAGAACCAATTTTTTTGTTGTTGCTGCTACCATGGTGTGATAGTTGTGACACAAATTCAAGATCAATTTTCTCATCAATAGGAGTGATCAGTAGAACTATTATTGGATTATAGGCTGGTTGTAAACGTGTGAACATTACTATCAGCTAATTCAAGTAGTATCTAATCAGTACTACGGTCAAGAAAGAAAAACTAGTGTAACTGTTCCAACAAATGTAGTGATTTTCCATTCTTTTCTTTGCCAAATTTGATTCCAGCCCACAAAAGGGATGCATAAACAACTAAAGAAGCGATGTCTCAATAGTAATTGTTGCTTTTGTTTACTCATTGGCACCACCGTGGCCTACAGATGACTTGCCAGTGGGCATCATGGAAGATCTCTTGTGCATCTCTCCATGGGCCACCAAGACATCACAGTTTGGACAGAAACCAGTCCTCGCTAATACAAACCTTTATTTCAGACTCTCAAGAAGGGGCAGCTGCAGTACAATCTAATCCTATAAAAGAATAAAACAAAGCCGGAGCTAATTACCAGTAGTCTAGCTGACTGTGATTGCTCTTCAGTTGCAGGTGCAAGTGTTCTGGGTCATGGATTGTTTCTCCACTAAAGACAATCCTGGGCTTTTTTTGCTGATGGCTTAAAATTTCGTCAAGGAACGGGTGGCCGGTTACAAACCAGAATAAGAAAACCAAAAGTATTGGCACACTGCCCTTTTAGTTGAAGTCTATTTATAGTCTAAATGCTCTATATATGGAAGAACTGGAAATTTATATCGTCACGTCGCTCATGTTCCTTGTGACGAGAGAAGTCATAAGGGACTTTCTCTTTGAATGAGGAACTTGGCACAACATGGAAATTGACACTTCCCTAAACGTGCTTGGAAACTAGTGGGCTACATTCATCTGCATTCAACACACACATCAGCACGTTCGTATCATGTGGATAGAAAACAATTCACACAAACAACTATGATGCCTCCAGCGTTTGTTCTTTTTTTTACTCAAATCTCCACCTTAAGGTGTGGTACATGCTTGTTCAACATGAACGTCTACTGCTATCAAGACCCTTGCCCAGGTCAAGACGTGCTAAGAACTCAAGGAGGTTTAGTTAGGGCCACAAATCGGGTAAAAAAAATGACCTTGGTGACAGGAAGAAACCCATCATTCCCCCACTTCCCTGTAACCAGCTAGGCCAAAGCTGGTGCTGAAAGGCACTCAAAGGGAACTAAGCAAACCGAGCTCCTCCTTGTTTACAGTACTTTAACCCTGAGGAATCTCAGTTTGCCACAAGATGTAGAAGGGAAAATGAAAAAACACACAGCCAGCCCAAACCATTCCAGTAGTTAGAGAACAAGTCACGACAACAATAAAACTAACACACCAAGGACCCTGCTGAAGGTCTGTTCCTGATGTCTGCACTGTTTTCTTTTAATGCTCAACATGACAAACGACATCCTTACTCAGTTTTAGGTTTCTGTTCCAGCACGTTAGGCAGGTGTGACGGTTTGTGTTTCTTGCTGGGAAGAAGGGAAGATCCTATTTCACGGCAACTACGACTAAACTGTGTACGGCTGAGGGGGAAAATGCCTTGGCAAGCATCACAGATCTGTATTCGTAATTGCCCTGCTCACTGTCAAGAACCTTCGCGTGACCTGGCAGATGTGAATCAGGGGGTCTAACATCTCGTTGGCTTATGTAAGTCTATTAGAAGGCACAAAGACCATTTGCAACACATGCAGTGGAGTGTTAAATGCAACTTCAGTTCCCATTTAGCTCATGTAAAAGGTAGCTGCTCCTCTAGGAGACCTGATACAACCCTGCTACAGGAGTAGAAATCAACTCCAGTGTTTATAAAGCCTCTAATGAAACAGCATCCTGTAAACAACATAGCATCTGCTTCTTTGCTTTACAACCAGACGTTACCTCTGAAACTGGATAACGCAGTGGAATTGATATGAAATGGCTTGTGCGAGGTTTGTTTCCAAACCACTCCTGAATAAACACCCATTGCAATAAATAAATACATACATAAATATCTATTTTTTAATATCTTAAATGCTGAACTTAATGAAGGCTGAATACTTTGTCAAAATACTCGAAAGGTTTGTGCTGGAAAATGGTTTCAATTAAAATGCTTAAATGCAAATTTCTTTGAAAAAAAGAAAGAAAGAAAAGAAAAAAGAAGAAAAAACAAATGCACGCGCCTCAGCAGTTTATAACAGAGCTTGTAAGCTCGTCTGAAGGTAGAAGCACTTATTATAAACACCAAGATCCCACACAGAACACAAACACACATGATCCTGCACACTGAGCAACCGGACCGGCCACATGACATCCATCCAGTGAGCTCACCTCCACAGGGTCTTTTAGGCTGAAGTCCAACTCCGTAGTCTCCTTCAGTGTCAGAGTGCAACAAGAGCCGCTGGACAATGCACGCGCGCAACTGCGTTTTCAATAACCCGCGGTTACTGGGTTACTTATTTATTATTTTATTTGTTTGTGTATTTATTTATTTGCCTACATTTGAGTGAGGAACCCAAAGAAATATCGATAAATCCATAAAACACGCGCTGTGTGGAAGATCAATAATTCCGAGGCGCGCACAGGAGACGCGCTCGTGCTCTGTGAGTGAGTGTGGCGAGAAAGAGCGCGCGCTGAGGTTGTGATAGTAGGTGATGACGCGCGAGCTGAAGCGAACCAATCAGACCGGCCCGAAGTCGGCGCGTGAGCGCTCACGGGGGCGAGCACAGCAAGTGAACACTTCAGCAAACGAGAAAAGGGAATTGATCTGAAACTGAAAGTGCAGTTTGTTTATAAGAGGGTGAAGTCCGTAGGGTTTTTTTTCAGGGTTTCGTATTTCTCGCTTTAGCATAAGGAACCTAAATTCTGCGAAGTGCTGTTATTTATTTTGGTCACAATATTCGGTCATCTGTATTTTTGGAGTTTCCAGATACGACAGGGGGATCCTAGGATCCATGAGCTCTATCTATCTATCTGTCTGTCTGTCTGTCTATACACACACACACATCTATCTATCTATCTGTCTATCTGTCTGTCTATACACACACACACATCTATCTATCTATCTGTCTATCTGTCTGTCTATACACACACACACACATCTATCTATCTGTCTGTCTGTCTGTCTATACACACACACACACATCTATCTATCTGTCTGTCTGTCTGTCTATACACACACACACACATCTAT
>JAQLOM010000014.1:10006988-10025663 GCA_030068315.1 Chrysichthys thysi
CACACACACACACACACACACACACACACACACACACACACACACACACACACACACACACACACACAATTCCCTTATTAGTGAAGACGCCTATCCTGTGTGCAGAAGCGCCAAAGGGAAGATGTGCTTTATGTTCGGTTGAGAGTCTGGAAGATTCTGGATATCTGGAGCATGACAGGGCCGGTCTCGGGGTCATTCATCCACTGTGTGCTGTTCAGAGGATTCTCCAGCATGTCCTCGAATGCTGCAAGCCAAAAAGGCAAAACGACACCAGGATTAAAACACCAACCACGAAACAACCACCAGTCAGTAAAATCCTGTCCGGCGAACAAGCAGTACATTCTGAGAGACGGCTTTTCAGTACCGCTCTTCAGCAAACTCAGTCAGCTTATAAAGGGTCAGCGACGGGCTGAGCTTAAAAGGCACTGAACAGACATGACATAGCAAAACAGAGCCAACAATGAAGTAAACCGAGAAGATGGTACAAGACCTCAAGAGAGCACATGACCACCAGCAACACTAACTAACACTGGGCCTCGTTTTATCAAAATGATTACAAATGAACTTATTCACAAGAAACGAAGTCATGAAAACCCAGTTATCCAACGAGAGTCTGAGTTTGTGTAAATTACAGATTGCAGATTCATTAATGTGAACCTTAAAATAGTATAACTGGTGTGACCCACTGCAACGTTATAAACAAATTAATCTCTCAAGTTTATGTAGCTTTGTAGGACAAAAAAGGCATACAAGGAGGAAGAGCGTGAGCGTGTGTGTGTGTGTGTATGTATGTATATGTGCCTGTTCTAGCCAATGCACAGAGTAGCTGAGCTACATTTAGAATTTAAATTAATACTTTAGTCTTTTAATTTTTACAGACTGTCAGTCTTTATTCAACAATGACTTCCGTCTTGGTTATTCTGTGGCTTAAACAAGCACTTGATCCAGCACCTTCTATTATACAGGATTTCATTTTTTTTTTTAAATACTGTGTGCTGACACGCAATGGTGCGCCCAAAATCAAGGTGCAGTCATGGATTCTGTTCTAATACACATAATGCTAATACAGTGGAACCTTGGACTGCGAGCATGATCCGTTCTGGAGACGAGCTTGTAATCCAAAGCACTCGTATATCAAAGCGGGTTTCCCCATAAGAAATAATGGAAACTCAGATAATTAGTTTCACAACCCACAAATATTTATATAAAAATAACAAAATATAATACAAAATATGAAGTAAAAATACATAAAACTGTCATGAATTTGCCTGCGTGATGCGTGCGTGCAGCGCCCCTGTTCTGAGCACTCCCAATAGCGGCGCATGTCAGGGAGCTCGTGCCACTAAAGACTACTTCCTGGATTTTCTCCGCAACGCGACGGCGCGTCACATGGGTGGCGACAGGTGTACCGAATTGGGACTGATTGCGGGGGCTATGAAAAGACTCACACAAGCACGCCAAGGTCGTGGAGCATTAGTTGCCATTTTCTGTGCTCTTGCCAAGCCTTGCTATTCCCGTGTTTGCTTTCTCCGGTTCTGACTTAATTTCTGTTTCTTGTTGTTCAACCCCACCACACCTGACAACAACAAAATAACCTGCACTTTACCTTTAAAAAGACTCGTGGCTGGTGTGAGGGAGAGGGGAGAGGACCTTCACTACAACTCACGGAATCACTGCAGTCTGTCGGCTCACTGGGATCTTTTTCTTTTCGTGCGACTTTAACAAAAACTATCCAATGATCGCTGCTTTTGCCTCCTTTTGAGGATTTTGCAGAAATGCAACATTGCATTGTCATTAAACAGATTCTTCACTCACACGGCTACAGCCTTATTCAGGTGATGCTGTTCTACAAAGTTTTGCACTCTTTCCCACATTTTCCACATCTCCCTGATCTCATTTGAAGTGAGGGATTCCTCAGGTTTTTTCTATGCTAACGCAGATGTTGACTATACGAGTGAGCAACAATCCCGCAGTGAGTGAGAGAGAGAAGTTGTGATCACGTGAGGCTCGGCAGACGAAGCGCATACATACTACTCGTATTGCAAGACATCGCTCGTTCATCAAGTCTAAATGTATTAAAATTTCATGCTCGTCTTGCAAAACACTCGCAGACCAAGTCACTTGCAATCCAAGGTTCCACTGTATTTGTGATGAGCCATGCTGATTCTAATAACTCTAAACATAATGCTTGAATTTTAGACAGTTCCTACTGTCATCTCAAAACTCCAGTTTGTTTGGGTTTGGTTTTTTTTTGTTTTTTTTAACTGTCCAGTCAAACTTACCTGCCAAGTACAAAGTGAAAGAAATGAAGCGATGATAACGAACAAGGAACTGCAAAGGTTCCTCCCTTTGGACTAAGGCACCAAAGTAATCCGCTACTGTCTCTCCATAGAAGAAGTAGTTCACACAAACCAAAAAGTACCTGAAATGTAAGGATGAATAATATTTTTATTAGCGTTTGTTATCACCAAACTGTTTTTAAAACATGAATAGTATTTCATTGGGTACTGCCTTCTATCACAAACACTCTGAAATGTTATTGTTTGGTTAAAGTGGGAGTACTTCATGCAAGGCTCCAGCATGGAAGTGCACTTTGCTCAAGTCCAACTTAAATCACTAGTTTATCTACGGGCAGATACGGACAAAGGAAGAGTGCGTGTGTGTGTGTGTGTGTGTGTCTGTGTGTGTGACTAATGCAGGGTTTCCATCTACCGGCTTTTATGCAGCCTGAATGGTAGATTTGGAGAAATGGTACAACCCCCCCCCCCCCCCCAAAAAAAACAAACAAATACAAACAAAAAACCTCTAAAAAGTGCTTTTCACTCGGCTCATATGTAGGAACCACAGATGATAGAAACAAATCAGCTCATCTTGTTGCTTCCCTCAAAGATATTCACAGTAGGTGTTGGAAATGTGCAATTATTCATCTTTCTGTTTTTATCAAATTTTCCTTTTCTGTTCTCAAATATTTGGATTGGTGCTAGACAGAGAGGCAGAAATCTGTTCATTTTCTACTTCAGCAATAAAACACTCATTTTCACTTACCAGCTCAGTGTCCGGAACCACGGAAGTTCGTAGGAATGGTAAACTCTATAGCCGATGGTTATGATTTCATGAAAACACTTGATTTGAACAGACATAACCTACAAAATAAACAGACAAAGAAAACAAACAAATAAAAAACACACACTTTTGAATGGCCAGTTTCTTATAAACCCGTCAATTTAGGTCACCCTATTTCCTTGGAGCTCCTACTAAAATCTTAACAGCTCAGTATGTCCAGAGCTCCTTGATTAAACAAAGCTTGCAATAACCACGGAGCCGTTGAATTCTTCACTCAGTAGGTGTCGATTCATTTTCTATAAACAGCACCTCTGACCATAGTGCTGACTGCAAGGAAAATATCAACGCGCTCATTTTTAACAACAGGTTAATCCCGGGGACCGGTACGGCAAATGCTACATGTAACCGAAAGATAAACTGATTTAAAAGAAACATGCAAAGAAAAACTATTGATATGATGGAGCTTTCTTTACAGCGACATTTAGTTAACATTTTTAAAACCGTCTCAGCATATTTCACACCACAGGAAGTCTTCAAGACAGAGGAATTTCTCTTTTCTGCATTCGGTCTTAATAATTTAAACTGGGAAAAGAGAAGCTGGTGAGGGAATGACTTAAAAAAGGAATACATAATAATAACAACAGGAACTAATTTGTTTGTATGGATGTTTCAATATATTAAATGCAACTAGAAATAGATTTTTAAAAAGCATTATGTGTCATTTTTCTTTAATAAATCAAAGATTGTTAGCGTTGGCAAATTACTGTAGGATAAGAGAAATAAAACACTTTTATATGCTGGTGTTAGAAACTAATTAACTTTGGGGTACATCATCACCTTGTTGTTGATTATATTATCCTATAATATGGCATGCCCCAAAACGTTTTGGGTCACTCCATAAAAACTGTAGCCAAACTGCATAAATGCATACTTACCACAAATATAAGCATAATGGGTCCCAAATAGATGATGAGGAAGAAGCCTATGATCATCGTAAGTGATAAAATCCCTCGTACCCAACAGTTCTTCCATCTGTAGGAATTAGAAAGACAAAAACAAATCAATAACAAATGGCTTAGTGCTAGGCTTTCCTGCACAAACAGGCTTTATTCAAATCATTACTAAACCCTCAAGTTCATTTGGAGTGTCTTCCATACAAAGTCATGTGTAGCAAGTAATTAAACGAGTGCATTAATATAAACCTAACAGCAGACACTAGCGTCAGAACTGCTGATACAGAAAATACATCAACATCTTCTGACCAATCAGGACAGAGCACTCATCAGCACTATGATTTAATAGGGACTTAACTTCTTGCTGTTAAACATCATGCAGTAATGACAGGGGTGTGTCTAATATAGAGAGGTGTGTTGGTATGACATCTCGAGGCTCAAAGAGGTTTAGCATGCTTCTGAAATAACTGGACTCAACAATACTGTACAGTTTTTTTTTAGTGTTCGTGTGTGTGTGTATTTTCCCCCATGAATTCTTCCATACGTAATATTAATGTTATGCTTTGCACTTAAGGACATTTCTACTTTGTTTTTCACAGCTCCTGGTATTTATAGGCATCACAACAGTTTGTAATCCACACTGACAGACCGACTATAAAACAAACGCAGAATTGCGATGCTCTGATTAATGATTGGCCTGGCACACAAAAACAGCGCAGTAATAATACAAAGCTGCGACATGGGCTGGAAATCAGTTCAGAGCTAACAGCAATACAAGGTCCCATTCTGCTGACTACAGGAATGTGAGTGTGTGAAATGGTGCAGAAGCGCACATCCGCACTGAAGGCACCTCATTCACAACTTATGATCGTGTTCATAAAGCGAACAAAGTGACCACAGTGTAAGAAAAGTGAGCTGAGCTGCAGTGCTGCGAAACGTTTTCAGTGTGAGGACAGATAGTGCAAGTCATCCAGGAAGCCTTGGAGCACAAGTGAGAGCGATAATGTCAATAAAGAGAGAGAAAGAGAGAGAGAGAGAGAGAGAGAGAGAGTCATCAGAAATGGTGACGAGCCCAGGCGCCTCCATTCAGTGAATTTCGATGATGTAAATCCTGTCGAACAGAGCACGAATGCTGATCGCCCCCCAGCGGAAAGACCCCATTAATCCTCTTGAGATGTTGATGAACATTTCATCCTTGTCCAATATAAAAACACCACTCTATCTGCATTCTTATTTGAATAAAAGGCGGCAGCAGGTGTGCTCTCTGACAGCACTAGTGGTTAGACTGGGGTGCGTTCAAAATGTAGCAAATCTCTTAGAACAAGTAGAAAGCAGTGTATAGTTATTATTTCTGGCTTAACAGATATTAGGTGTTTGAGGAGGCTGAACAGAATGCCAGTGAATGTGAAAGTTCACAACCACAAATTTTGTTTTGCAGATTTCCCTGGTATTATAAAATATAAACATTAAATAAAAATGAGTAAAATCTTAATAATAGATAAAATACAATAGTGTACATCATATTTACACAAGGGACAAAGAACACGTAGCGTTGTTTACAAAAACGTGGTGTGGGGATACTGAAAAAAAATATGGCTGGAGGAATGAATCTGGCCAATCGGAACGCCCTATTCATTTAACCTCGTTTGGGATTGGTTGCTGGCTACGACGTGTACGGTTGGGGAGAAGCAACCAGTAATCGCCAACATCCCAGTTCTTCGCCCGTCGCAGTACTTGCTATAAATGTGATGTTTCTACGAATTCTACACAGAATTCACCTTGCTATATGCTCACAAATGTTTTCTTTATGTGTTTAATTGTGTCCAGAAAGTGTTTGATTCGTGTCCATGAGCTCTTATAGCTACTGTAGCTTTGTGTCTGCGAGTCCTGTGAGACCTCCTCAGCATTCAGCTCCTCCGGTACCGTGAGTTTTGCGCCTCTTTCCCGTACGCTTTCCCCGTGTTTTCCGCTTTGTATTCACAACGCGCAAGCTACTTTGCCCACGTGAGATTGTACACGACAAACTCTTGGATGGGAGGCGACCAACCAGAGAGCGCGGTGTTGTGTGTCCTGGGCGCTGATTGGCTCAGTGACCGTTCATCTCATCTGCTCAGTGCCTAGTATATGATTTTATATGCTGTTAAAATGATTAGGTTTAAGAGTGAAGAAAGTGTTTAAGAGCATGAGAAGTGTTTATAAGAGTGTGGGGAAGGTTAATAAGAGTGGAAATGGTTTATAACGCCTTAAATATATATATATAAATAATTAAAATCAGGCGGAAAAGTCAGGTGATCGTGAGGGAGCACTAGGATTGGCTAGAACACCTGTAAATAGGAAGTGACCTTACCGGCAGTCAGTACGCATGTGAAGTTTTATGTGTTATTAAAATGACGTGTGTTTAAGAGTGTATAAAGTGTTTAAGAGCATAGGATGTGTTTATAAGAGTGTGGGAAAGGTTAATAATAGAGTGGAAATGGTTTATAAAGCTTGAAAAAAATATATAAATAATAAAAATTAATGTGGCTCGGCAGTATCGCGGTTTGACCTTTAGGCGGGGGATTACTGTATAGTGATCATCATATATTTTAAGGATTCAAGTAAAGCTAACCCACTAAAGCGACGTTGAAGAAAACACTATTACAAGTGCGATATGCTTCATTAACTTTAGATCTATTTATTCTAAAAATACAAGGAAACCTCAGTTATTTATAGGGTGAGTCATCAATTCTGGAGAAGGATGGGTGATATTTGTAGCTACCCCCACCTCAATTTATGAATGTGCTTTGCCAAGGCAACAACACTAACTAGACCCCCCGTCCCTCCCTTCCCCGTCATGTAATTGGCTGGAATACGCCCCCTGTTCCTGATTGCCTGGTTTAGCGTTGTGTGGTTCGGTCTGAGCCATTTTCCTTGTTTCCCAGTTTACAAAGCCAGGGCTGTGTACAGGCACCGGACCTTTTTTTATTTCAGTGCACACACAGAATGCACAGCTAGCATATCATGAATAATTATTTGCTGATTTTGACATAAAGTGTATTGAATCTCTGACTGCACTTGTAATACCTTCTGGTCACAAGTATTGTAATTCCCATCATAAATAACAATAACCTGACACACCGAAGCAGGCTTTCATGGTTCCAACGCATTTTCTTGGCTTGAAAGGACAGGGTTACCTGGATGACAGGCCCTCCAGGGCTTTGTTGAGACATTGTGGAGTGTCGTCACTGGTCGGTGGCATGTCAGGAGTGTCTGCTTTACACTCGCCCTCCATGTCCCCTTCCCCTTCACTGCCAAGGCCCAGTCTGTCCTCTCCATCTGCTTCCTGTACACATACACACACAAAATCAGTTTTGTTAGTACGCGGCCCGATTTTTAAATGCAATGTTAGCTTCTATCCACCCAGCTATTCGTTACAAGCTTAACAACTGGCGAATGTCACAAATGTCCCAATGAGAATAAATCAACTAACCATCATTTATGCTTTTCACACCGAATTAGAAAATGCTTTGCTTGTTCAGCAAGAAAATAAAGCCAAAACTAGACCATTTCTGAACCCATTTTCAGCACATCATCGGACCTTTTCACTCAAATCACACTGCTTGGTTTGTTTCCACTCTCACATGCTCGTACTCCTTTCTCTCTCATCCAATTGGCTGTGACTCCTGCAAATCACCATGCAGTCTGACATCGCTGGTCTTTTCTCAGAGAGCGATGATGTTTTGCTGCATCTCAGCTGGCATATAAAGTACACGCAAAAATTTCCTGCCAATTCTGAGCCTTCACAGGGCCTACTGATTTTCACTCAACTCTTTATATCAGAGGACAAAAAAAAATTGCACTTTGTGCCTGTTTTGACTTAGCCCATGCTCAGCGTTGAATTTATTTATGTCATGTCACACACCACAGCAGTAGTTAATCCCTCAAATAAAAGCAAAATGATCAGTTTTTGATAAGCATTTCTTTCTTTCTTTTTTTAACCTTCCCAACGTGATTTAAATGGTGTAATTTTATTGTGGCAGTTGGATATGGTGTTTTACAGTTTACAAAACTGTGTGCTTTATCTCTGTACCAGGGTTATTGTTGAGTTTTTTCTCTGTACCAGTGCTATTGTGGAAAGGTGTGAATTTTTTGCCCATTTGGGGCTCACACCTCTCCCCTCCCATCACCCTGCTCACCAGCAGCCAGAGTCATGACTGTCTACATACAGAAACCCAAGCGTGTCCTCACTAATGTTATAGCAGACTTGTGGTGATAAAATAATCACCATATTAATATATTATTATAAATATTAATAATAAAAAATATTTATTTTTTTATAAATATTATAATATTATTACTTTATTTATTATAAGTTATTTTATTATTATAAATACAGTGGACCCTCGGCTCGCAAATGCATTGGATGGTGAACAAATCGGTGTACGAACTAAATTCCCGAACAGATTTTGTGCCGACCGATGAACAAATCCTTGACTGATGTACGGCACAAACATTCAGTTCCAGTCAAGTGCTCGTGGTGTGAACGTGTTCAACACAGTTTTCCATTGGGTTTCTCTGCATTTTTGCACTATAAGCCTTCATTATGGGTCCCAAGAGAGTGAAAAGTGGAAATGGTAGTGAGAGTAAGAAGCCTAAGCATATAACAGTTGAAATAAAATAAAGAAATAATCGCAAAACATGAGAACCGCCACTATATCCATCCGCCACCGTCCCCCTCTGCCAGCAACTATGTACCCACTGCAAAGGTAACGAGCATTAAAATCATCTATTTATTTCATTTAGGTTTATTTTTCTATAATGAAGTTTATTTTAATTTTATCCTATGGTTTATTGCCACACATAAACCCATAATACACTTTAAAAACATGTTTTTGAGGACTGAAACACATTCGGTGTATTTACATTCATTTCAATGGGAAAAACTGATTCGGGTTGCGAACGGAGTCTCGGAACGGATTAAGCTCGTGAGCCGAGGGTCCACTGTAATTGCCTGATAAGTTGACTGAATGCCAGTGTACTGTGAGAAAGGGTCAGCAAAACATGCAGCTTTAACACCACCAATGACTCCGACACCATCATTACCATGTCCTCATAGCTATAATCAACCTTCTGCCACTGCAATGTAGTGAAGGGACTGTATGAAAATCACAGCACGCAAATTTACCTGTCAATGAGACTCAGACTAAGCGACAGAGGTGCACTTTCATGACCCTTTATCAGAGAGCAAAATCCAAGCAAATGCTAGGCAAATTCAGCCCAGGCAGAAAAGCAACTCCAGCGAACACGAGCTGCCGAGATACAGTAGAGCAAAGTTCAAACCCGACTCTGGGGGAGGTCACCTACTCCTTTTTCCTTCTCTGCTTGGCGAGGAGTCAGGAATCAGTGGAGAAAGAACAGCCCAAGACATGTGCCTCAGCACTGTAGAGGTGACAATCAGAAAGGTGTCTCCTGGGTGGACTTGAACAACAATAAGAAGGCGTTTCATCACAAGGATATATTGTGCAACTGAATGTGAATTTTAAGTCACTTAAAGTCCACAAAGAAAAAAACATTGATAGCTTTTTTTTTTTTTTTTTTGAATAGCCTGACGATGGTTGGTTGTGCTCACCTGATAATTACTGACACAATCTTTGTGACATGTGTGCACTGTAGCCAGGGGCTATAATAATGTGGGGATAATTTGCAACCACTCACAATGAAACCAGAGACTATACAGAGCAAGCTGCTTGAAATATGTATGGGGCTGCGTGTAACACTGAACATGGGGAGGTCCTGCCCTTTCAGAAAGGTGAAAAGAGAAAGAAGCCGGGCCATCAGATTTTTTTGTATTGCATGCATGCATGCATAGATGGATACGGGCACTAATATCTAAACAAAAAGTAGCCTCCAAACGTCATAACTAGCCTGTCAAGTTAAAAACATAATACAGCCAAACAGAATTCCCAGGAAGCAGTTACGCACTTGAGGAAACATCTAACCCTTTCACTATATAGTCTTATTACATGAGGTTTCATCAATGCTTATGACAGTTTTAAGGGCTCCTGATGGTCACAATACAAAGAGGATTGGCCCTAACGTTGTGAGATCATAGTGGGAGGGGTGTATCGTCTCTCCTGTGACCATCACAGCAACGCTAACCAATCGTGTGCATCCCTCAGCTCATGTATGCTGAACAGGGCAGATAGCGCATTCATCCCTGTGACACAGCATGTGCACAAGTCTGAAAAGATGCCATCGCCTGGCTTCATGTGCCTCAAAGGAAGCACGTGTCAGCCTTCACCCTCTCTGGTATGGTAGAGGAGACCTCAGTGGTGGGCTGGAATTTGCAGGGGACAAAACTATGGACGAAATGAGGAAAAATCTTTGTGCTTGCACATTTTATATACATTCTATTATTCACTGGCAAAACTGGACATTGTATATTCGTGCTCTTCGTCCCCACCGAGAACAGTGTGCAAACGCGGAAGGATGTCAGAAGGACTGAAGGGCATGCACTTGATTTTTTTCCCCTCAGAGCATTTCCTTCACTGAGACAACACAGCTTTAACATCGTCTCATTAACCTGCAATGAATGTGTAATCTGGACTTCCTGTTAAACATTCTACAGCCCTTTCAACCTACAACATGTTGGGAAAGGTCGAGAGGACTTTCCCCTTTATTTTCTATAAGACAGATCATAAACTAGAGCCTGTGCAGAGTAAGCAAACAAAGCAGGCTACTCCCTGTTAAATAAACAGCAATGTGTTGGATTTCAGTAGCTTTGGTAATTTACAAAGCAAAGTGGAATAATACTTGAATATGTGGAACCTTTCTTCAGCTTCGCCACTGCTGGCACGGTGTAGGGCTAAACATATTGCGGCACTTTTTCAAACTCATTGCATCTTATAACGTTGCATTTACACACAGCGCAGGATTAAAGCGGGGGAGGAATTCACTATATTGCAACTCAAACTTGGCTAGAGATCAAGTGGATCTAGTCCAAAAGCTGGTTCCTCCAGATCTACTAGTGTGTTGTGTGTCATCTCGGGTATATCAGGGACTGATCTGGCTTGCAAGGATTGTGTAGAGAACGGCATGCTAAATACGGACAGAAGTGTGCAAGACAGAAAAAGAAATTCATCTAAAATTAGTATCTGACTCAAAGCAATGTTCCCTGGATCTCATTAGGCATTAGACAGAGGCAAGTGGGTGCAAGCCGAGTTGACAAGAGAGGTCACTCAAGGCTGAAATTTCAGATTAATGTGTGTAAGATAAGCCCTTTCACTGATAACTTTTTAATGAGGGGACACTAAGGCCAGAGGAAGCCTGAGTTTTATACAGCTTAAACATAATGGATTTTTTTTTAATTCTCTGTAGCACTCGAAGACATCACATGCATTGAAAAAGGAAAAAAAAAATACAGACATAAAGCAGAGGGAAGGGTGAAGGAGCTAAACTACCATCACATTTCCAAATACATCCAAAACAACAAACCACAAAGACTCAGGTACTTGAGTCATTTAATAGAAAAGTCCTTTTGGGAAGCGATTAAGGTTCTGCTTAGTGATCTGAAGGATGAGTTGAAAATAAATGCCAACACTGACAGAAAGCCCTTACTGCCCCTTGGTGTCGACTGCTCTCAGCTCAATATTTGGATTTTAATTCTGCCTTGAGTTAGAGAATAAAGCACCTGCACCAAGTGAATACATTTGCCCCAGGACTTCTCATTTTAAAACCTATTCATCTAGGTCTGCTGTCAGCAATGACAGTCAGCGTCTCGAACATTTGGTAAAGTGATCTAAATCATGGCTTCTGGGCGACGTACATGTACACAAAGCCATTGTAAGCAGTGTGTGCAGATAAACATTACTCGACTATAGACCTCTATTTTCAACCCATGAACGAGGCAGATAACCAGACGGGAATGCTGCAGCAGAAATGAGACAGGCCTAATCCATGAGCAGAAACAGAGCAATCCTAGCAGAGCCTCGCCCAGGAGGCCTGGTGCTAAGCAAACACACTAAGCCCAGAGAGACCAGACGGCTAACCACAATCTCCAGCTCATTCAGCTCATGAGCTGGAAAGATCATTTTGGTTCAGAGCTACACTTATTTTTCATTAAGCGTGACACAGCTTGGCCCACTTCTCACTGTGCAGATGAGGCAGAAAAACCTGAATGCTGAGCAGGAATGCCTCTGGGCGTTCCTCAGGACTGGTGAAAACGCTAGTTGCACAATTCCTTCTACGTGGGCATCATTTAGTACACTTCTTATCCAAACTGAATTAAATATTCCAGTCAAATTGAAGTTTCTGATTTTCTTTGCACTCATATAGCAATCGCCAAGAGCGTCCAAAGCAGAGCTGATCCTCAGGAAATCTATAAAAGGCAATGCTCATTGAAAGCTAAAAACAAAAATGACTATCAAACAGTAAACTAGTGCCTCCTAAGCACCGCATGTGCTAAATCTTCCAGTAACGCAGCTCAAACATCGCAGCACGTCTTCTTCCATATATGAGGCGCCGTTTCTTTTTGTTCTGGGCGGTTTTGGGGATATATTTGTGACATTTCGCTCATATTGTTCAAAGTAACAAAAGGGGCACAATTTGTTCATCATACTTTACATTGATATAAAAAAAAAAACTGGATATCATTGCATCAACATTGTTTGTGTAGCATAAACTTCTCCTGTAAAATATCTTGGATGTGACCACTGTTCTAACTAAATGGCTAGTCTTATTTGAATTAATTCCTCAACGTATTTGAATTGACTTCAAGTCTTTAATTTGAAACCATTTTCCTTCAAAACAAGAAAGCTGTTTAAACTTGAGTGTAATCCATATACAGTAATCCCCCGCTATAGCGCCGTTCACATTTCGCGTCCCCAGCTCTTCGTGGATTTTTACTTAGACTATATCATATTTTTTGTGGATTTTCTCGGTATTATAAAATATAAACATTAATTAAAATGGAGCAAAATATTAATAATTTATAAAATACAGAACAATGAATATCATCAGCGTTGTTTATGAAATCGTGGTGTGGGGATACTGAAGAAAAAAAAAATGAGGAGTGGCTGGAGGAACGAGTCTGGCCAATCGGGATGCCCCATTCATTTAACCTTGGTTGTGATTGGCTTCTGGCTATGATGCGTACAGTTGGGGAGAAGCAACCAGCAATCGCCAACATCCAGTTCAGAGTACAGCCTGTAGCAGTACTCGCTATAAATGTGATGTTTTTACAAATTCTACACAAAATTCACCTCGCTATATGCTCGCAAGTGTTTTCTTTACGCGTGTAATTGTGTCTAGAAAGTGTTTAAAGAGTGTGGGAGGATAATTAAACTATTTTTTAAAAAAGCATTTAGGTGTCTGTGTATCGTGGATTTTCGCCTCTTGTGGGACGTTGTAGAACGTAACCCACGTGAAACACGGTGGATTACTGTAGAATTTTTGCCCTTTATCTAATCTGAACCCTATCTGTTAAGATCTCTTCACATGCAAATTTACAAATCAAATCAAATCATTCATATCCATCTTAATAAATGACACCTAATGTCTTCAAAGATAAGGCAATTTTCTGTGAGGGTCAACAGAAAATGGAGTGCTTGAAAAATACTTAGTTTAGCTGTATTCTTTCCAAATGAGAAAACCCATTGTCTTCTTTAGCAATGAGTGTGTAAGTTTCGTGAGCTGGGCTGGCATAACCTGTTTTCTCGGCAACTGAAAAAAGAGGCAGGAGTCTAAAACAGCTTTTCGATTAGTCAGACAACGCTGGAAATACTGTGGTCATGGGCTGTGCATGCCCAACCCCATTCCTGCACACGTACCATTCTCATGGGTTCAGCTCCAATGCACGACCAAAAGTCTGATATATACATGAAAGCTTTAATATACATGTGTAGTTTGAGCCAGGTACAAGCGGTGGCAACTCAATGCCACACCTGATCCACACAACCCTTCTTATTTGAATGGCTTTAAATGACCACCCCCTGTATTACAGCCGCTTTACTACCTACTTTGTCCACATAAGTATCATGTGTGTGTAAAAACTTGGCATTAAACACAGCAAGTAATGGTGAATGACATTTAGAGACAGTATTCGGCCCTGGAGTCTTATATGCGAATCTTTTACGGAGTAGGTTGTAAGGTTGTACCAGCATAGTGACAAGCTGCTGGTTCTGCTATGGGTAAGAAAAACCAGCACCGCATTCAAGATGCACATCAAAAAGGAACAAGGGATAAGGGGGGGAAAAAAGGCTGGTGTATGGAGAGAGAAAAAAAAAAAGAGAGAAAAGAGCTGTGGAAAGTTGACCTTGAGATCTTAAGCTTGTGGTGGCAAAAAAACCTCGAAGCCTATGTGACAACACGGTTTGTGAGAATACAATAAAATGACGGTGTGCTATTCTTTGATAGAGATAGACAAGCTTGTTGCTGGAATATTTTAAACCAGGTCAAATCGAACATTGTTATATAATTCTAATGAAGTCTATATTCTTTTTTTTAACTTAGAGAATTTTAAATATGATGGCTTTATGACGTAGACAAAGCCGTAAACCTCAACAAAAGGCTGTTGGATAGTATGCAAAGTACAGTAACTCCGCATCAAGGCAATAAAATTATGCAAATTCATCCAAATTAGGTTATGTAATATGTAATAAATAGCAACCATTTTTTTTGCATTTGTCTCTGCCGTGTCTTTAGGATCAGAGTAGCTCATGATCAACTTTTGACTCGATATTTGGTAAACTTGAGTACAGACTGGCCTCACCCATGACTGGAACAGATGTGGAGAAACAGGGTTACGTATAGGGCCACACAAAAATAGGATACCAGGATTTTATTGCGACACAGTGCAATAGTGTTACGCCATGCAATCAGAGGCTAAAGCAGAAATTTCAGATCCTCTCCTCAGACAATTTTTGTATGGTTGCACTCCAGGCAGGCACTCTGAACCTGCCTCCATACAAAGAGCTTCATCTGGATCCTCCATTATGAATAAATCCAAATGCTTATTGAATACATTTTTTTGTTAAATGAATGTGCATTTGTTTAAACAGTATTGTAAAGACTAATACCTAAAAACACCAATATTTCAAGTTAGGTACTAATGTTTTGGCAATATTTTGAGTAAGCAGCCCTGTATGAGCTCTTGTTGAGCTATTAAATTATGATTATGTTTATTAAGTATTAAATTATATTATTATTAATTTATTAAATGCTCGATTCTCTGCTCAGAAGGTGCTGAGGAATTTTTTATAACAGCAACTCAGGCAATAGCTTCTGCTCCAAGGTTTATATTAACGCACTTGTTCAAATATTTTATTCTCGCTAACAAATAATATGGTAGAATAAGTTACTAGCTTGCAGTAAGTTGCAACTTGTACTGTAGATGCCCCTTAAAAAAGGTATAATTGTTGATACGGTGTAGTTTTCTCCGAGGAGACGTTCATGGAAGACGTCTCCAGTCTCAGGGTTTTGTAACTCAACTTTTATGCTGGGATAAGGCTACACAAATCCAGCCTGACTATGACACGATTTTGTCGTCAGGCCCGAACGTATACTTCAGGAATGACAAACGCGCCTTGCAGTGCGACATAACCAAGGAACAGTGACGTCGACGTGAAACAGACAAAAAGTCCAGCATGTCAGAATTCTCTGTCTTTTCTCACCTGGTTTGACAACTCCTACGATGTCTTCCTTCTGCATCCATGACTGTAGCTATGAATTTCTCAACCCTCCTTCCTGACGACACGCAAGGATGTAAACGGGTGTTGTTGGACTTCCAACCAAAACATGGCAAGAAATTATGGCACTATGATTGCCTAATCTGACACATGGTGAAAAACTAAAATATTGTGTAGTCTGAGGGTAGTATAAGGTGGTAACTCACAGCATGGATGTTCTACCACATTACAAACAAAATATGTGACAAATACATGATGCCTTCTTATAATTAATAAAAAAAAATAATAATAAATTCGTGGCGTATGAAGAAAAAAAAAAAAAAAAACACCTGATGTTTCAAAACAGCACACCGTCCTTACAATAGGGCTGTGCGTATTACGCTAATCGCCAGCCGCTAATCTGTGTCCCGGCGTTATTTTCAGACTTTATTGGTTGCGCACTGATATCCCCTGCAAAATCACTTTAGATTTCTGGATTAGTGTTATTTCCAGTATTACCATTGATAACGTTATCAGGGACAACCAATAATATTACCTCGTTCTTGAATTTTCCAAATTGGATTTCCCAAAGCGCTACAGTCACAGGTTAAATATTTTGTTCGTAAAAATAGGACATCATTTTGCAGAAGGGGAGTATAGACTTTATCTAAACCCTAATAGAGTGTTACAATATATATCTGAGAACAAGTATACCAAATATTAAGTCATTTCAAAGACTCGCAGTGGTGTTTTCATTATCCGCAAAATTTGGTGTCCGGTAACTAGATCGGACTCGGTGTAAATTGTAATGGCCGCCAGCCGGGGATGTGGAATTTCACATCATCAATCTTGCTAATTTAACAGCCTAAAATAGTCTGAAGGCTGAATCATTGAATGCAATTGTTTTTGTTTACATTGTTTAGAAATTAGACAATATAAGCAAGTTAATCAACTTAAAGTTAATGATATTTTCTTTTGCTGCAGCTTTCTGAAGTTTGTTTTCCTTACACATTTCTGCCATTGTTATAAAGGGAAATTTCCCCATGCTGAGGATGACGCCCCAGACTATGAGAAATCTCATTACCAATTAGCTCTCAACTTTCTATTTGGTGATTTGTCACTTTCATAATCCATGCTAATAAATGCATTTGATCAGAGAATTGATCGAAGGACTCTACAAGAAATATGTCCTGAAAATTTCATGGGAAAATCTTAATTTTTGACAGTTATGATGAAAAACTGTTACTCACTTATTTCGGTCACAACTTTTTTCCTGTTTCAAAACATAAGAAGGTGAAAAACGAGCCCCGGATTTTCAAAAGTTAAATGAGCCTATCTTCCTTAATGTTCAACCTATGAACATAATTTTGGTATCATTTTAAAGCTTTTTTTCAAGCTCTTTCCAACAGTATGTTGATATTTCACTCACATACCTACTTACAAACTTTTGCATCCTGCCATGCTCTCAATGACAGTCTGGACTCGAGCACCTATTTCTTTTGTGCGGTTTCTTCTCTTCCGTAGTGCCGGTGTCTAAATCTCAAGTCATATTATTACCCATCTCCTCTGGTCTTTACTCTGTCTCTTGGTGTTTTATGTCTGTCTCAGGTAAGCCACAGCCCTGAGCCCAACTTCACCTGTGTGTATCTCCTTCATCAGAAACCCTGTCCTGGCCTTTAGGACACATTAATACAAACACACACACTACAGAAACACACTTACAATACACAATGATGGATTAATATGTCTTGGACACTCTACAAGCCTAAGAAGGCACATTCTTCAGGAAAATAAACCACAGAAACTAGTTCACACCCCTCACACAAACAATAGTCAGAATATAGCAGTAGTCTGAGTAGAGTTTAGCAAATAAATACCCTAGTAGTGTAGCAGAAACAAACCAATTACTCAGCTAAAATGACTTCCTCATACCAAGTCAAAACTATCTCCATAAGTTAATGATATCTGTGGTGGAAATGAATCCCATCCCTGCCTAGGTTTAATCAAAAAAGACAAGTTTTATTCGTCAGTTTCATGTAAACACTCAAACCGTCTTGTTGTGCTCGTCGTCCCCACAGGCGTGAGGAGCTAATGGCAGCTAGTTAGCTAATAAGCTAATTCATTTGCTTAACAGATAACCAGGCTTGTTTTGCTTAGCCTGCTTGCTAAATAAGCCCACACGACTAAGGTTAAGCTTTCAGGCTTTATTTAGCTGAGGCTGGCTAGCTCTAAAGGCGCTCTCAGGTCCTAACCCAGTGTCCATGGGGGTTTTTAGGGGGTAGTGAGTGTGAGGTACCTTGTCGCTGATGTTGTCAGTGCTGTCCGGCTCTCCACCTCCTGCCCCTGCGCGCTTCCTCAGCTCGGTCATTGCCACCTTGTTTCTGTCTCACACATGCAGAAGTAGTTCAAAATACAGCCTGGAAACGAACTGCGAGCTCCTGAAGGTGGCCGGGGTTCACCAACATGGACCGTGAAGCGCCACAGAGGCGGTGTGGGGGGTTTAAAACAAATCCTCAGGGTGTCTGGGGGAGACTTCGGGCTCAAATGCGTGCATTTGTTTATATCCGCAGATCTGGGTGACTACTGCAGCAGCTCTCTCTCTCTCTCTCTCTCTCTCACTCACACACACACACACACACACACACACACACACACAAAACACCAGGGTTGCCAGATTGGTCAAGACTCTTAATCCACTTTGAAAACCTGCACCTTTCACTAGGAAGCAATTTATTCCTGCTCCTAGCCAGTCTGGTTTCATTAGATACCAGTTTCCAAAAACAGGCTGAGCTGGTCATACTGGTCGACCATCCTTATGATTTTTATCGTGAATGCTGATAGAAAGGAAGCAGATTCTCACTCACTCATCTTAATCCTGTTAGGGATCTGGGGGGAAAGCTGGGGCCAATCCCAGCTGTCTGCTGGCGAGAGGAGGGCCACACCCTGGGCAGATCACCAATCCAACACACAGAGACAGACAACCATTCACACTCACATTCACACCTACAGGCAATTTA
>JAQLOM010000014.1:10028762-10051297 GCA_030068315.1 Chrysichthys thysi
ATAAACACATTACACCAAATATGTACTGTATACGCAGTAATCACTTACATGTAATTGTAGTATTAGCACTCGCAATCTATAAAAAAAAAGAAGCACAAAACCACTGGAAAGCAATGGAATTGTTTGGGTAGACGCGTGGGGTGATGCTCACACAACGAGGAACAACGCCATACTGAGCAGGAGAACGCATGGGTCGCCCTTTGTTTATTAGTTGTTTTTGCAAAATCAGCAGCGAGATCCGATGAAATCCGAGGCAACTGACAAAAAACGAGACCAATTTTTCACGGAAAAAATCAACAAAAACCAAAGTCAGCAAAAAAGGTGGTACCACTTATATAACCATAGAGCTTTAGAAGCAGATCTACTGATCTAAGACCAGTTGTCTTATTGTCTGTGTAATTATATGAAGAATGAAGAAACCAAAACACCCCTAGGTCTCATTAATCTCGGAGAAAACCCACACGGACACGGGGAGAACATGCAAACTCCACAAAGAACAGCGCCCAGGTCGACCCCGGGGATCGAACCCAGGACCTTCTTACACCAGAAGCAAATTCTTATACCAAAAGTAAACAAGTAAGGAAAATAAACTCAAACATTTATTGAGTTGTTTGGTCCACTAGTAAGGAAAGCAGAAAGATTTACCACCTGGGAAAAATGGTCTACCAGTTTGACCAGATTAACCTGGGCAGAAGGAGCATTCCTCTTATATCAGAACTTTTTTAGTGCACTGTCACCTCAGCGCAAGGAGGTTCTAGGTTCAAATCTACTGTTTAACTGGTTCTCCTGATGCCTGTATGGGATACTTCCATGTGTTGCGGTTTCCACCAAAAGACATGCAGATTAGGTCAACTGACTACACTAAATTTCCTGTAGGCGTGAAAGTGATTACCGGTAATAGTTGTTCTCCTCTCTGTGTTAGCCCTTGCAATAGATTGGTGACCTGCCCAGGGTTTACTCTACCTCTCTCCTGAAGTCAGTTGGAATTAGCTCCAGCTTCCCCACAACCCTTAATGGAGGAACAGAGTAGATAATGGATGGATGGATCACAGCAATTTACAACACATCACAATTTTTAATATATTAATGAGCACACATTTTAGCCATTCATAGTTACATTTCATGTCAAGGAACATCGCACGGGTAAGACCGTCTCTTAGTTCCTGTTATCACTTTCATCATAACAGCTATAGACAGTAATCTATTGTAATAACTTCTCTTCCTCTCTTTCTTGAAGTTAATGAGAAACCAAGAAGTGTGAAGTCCTCTGTCCTGAAGACTTGACCATGGTGGAAAACATGCAGACTGTTACAAAACACTCCATAAATGTAAAATGAGCACCTTACAGAAAACCCAACCATGTCAATAATCACATTTTTTCTTTGCTAATAAAGCATTAAATTTTTTTTATTTTTACTCTTAGTTTATTGTAGAATGTCTACCATACTAGTTCCTGTGCAATTTATTAGAAATGATAATGACCTAGACAGAATGTACCTGAAACTGAAGTCCCATGAAAGACCCATTCCCCCAACAACTATACTCAAATCTCATTTGTATTTTTCTGTGAAAATGCAAGTTAAATGTATTTAATATTACTGAAAAAAGTTTTGTTTGTTATTTTATGTCGTGACTGGCTTGGTTTGTTGACATTACTGAAATCTCACCTCTACCTGTGACAAGTAAAAGCTCTACAGTGTCCAAATTCACATTCAGCATTTACATTATAGATCGTTTTGTTGTAGATGATTTGGGTCAGCTAAAGCACACCTCTCTGGTTCATGTGTGTTTGTTACACTGAAACACTGTCTTCTCCGGTTGTCCCATACAAATTTTTTTGGCTTGAACTAGTCAACCCTGAAACCCTGACCAGAAACATGTAGCATTTGGCATCCTTTTGGAAGTCTCATTTTGGGGGAACCTTTAAAGCGTGTAAATCCCTACAGCTCCTGTGACTCTTTTGAAAGCTATGAACCTGTAACCACCCAAACAACCACTGAGGAACTCTTTCTTCCAAGAACGTATCCTTTGAGTGGCCTTAGGGTGGTCACGGCCATCAGGGATGATGTGCTTTTATGAAGTGTCATGACTACCCTGGGACAAAAATGGTTCTGGTGATTTGAGTCAGGTAAAGCATCGCATTAGTTAATAATAATCTGTCAGTTTGATTTAGTTATTCTTGGATCTCCTAAACAAACTGCCAGAACCTGAAGATGTCAGCATTGAATTGGGATTGGAAAGGGAGAACATTCATTGTGGGTTCTAAGTGGAACATCTTTAGAAAGCTAATTACCTTTAAGCAGCCAAATAACCCTTTTGACACTCTTTCATCCAAGAGTGTCAACTGCCTACAGTCAACTGAGTGGTTCTGGTTCTGGTGGGTCAGGTAAAGCACAGTCTACCCATCGGTACAAACTTGATTTACATTCCTTTCCATTTCTTCCAAAACAAACTGGGTCAGACAAAAAAGAAAAAGGTACCACAGGTCATTCTAAAAAGTTCTGGGCTCGTCCCTCTAGAGGAACTTAAAGCATGTTGAACTCTACAACCGAGGTTTCAACATAGAACCACTTTCGAATGCTGAAAATCCCATGACTACCCAAACAACCCTCAAGGAACTCTTTCATCCAAGAGTGTCAACTGCCTACAGTCAACCGCCAGGTTGTAGTGATTACTGATGACGTGTTTTCTTGATGTGTATTCATGGCTACTCATCTGGTCTTGCCAGAAAACTGGTTCTGGGTCAGGTAAAGCCCAGTCTGTCCATCAGTGCAGACTTGATTTACATTCCTCTCCATTTCTTCCAAAACACACTTGGTCAGACAAAAAAGTAAAAGGTATCATATGTTATTCTAAAAATTTCTGGGATTGTCTCTCTAGAGGAACTTAAAGCGTGTTGAACTCTACAACTGAAGTTTCAACATAGAACAACTTTTGAATGCTGAAAACCCCATCGGTACCCAAACAACCCTTGAGGAACTCTTTCTTTCAAGAGTGCATCCTTCAAGCATACCGCAAACAAAGATGAACTGCCAAGTTGCGCTTATCACTCATGATATGTGTTCTGAAGGGACTGTCAAAGCTGGGGAAAATATTGCATTCCACAAATGACTGAAAATACATTAAAACACTCCTGGTGGTAAACAGTGAGGATTTAATTGAAATTAAATTAAAAATATGAGTACCAGATCTATTGCATTATAGTAACAGTACAGTTCAGGGTTACTCTACAAGGAAGGAAGGGGGCATGTAGTTGTACTTGAACACAAATGCACAATGAACATTCAACTACCACAGATTGCACACCAGATACTGTAGTAATGCAGTCTAACACAAGACCACCAAAAAAGGAACTCGTTTGTCTTTTTTTGTGTGTGTTTGTGTGTGTTTTGTTTTTGATTTTTTTTTTCTCAGAGATCAGGCCTTAAATTTTCATACATGGAGTACAAAAGTCAACCCAGAGTGTTTCAGCATATCAGTCTACTCTATACACATCTCTAAGGGCTTTATAATAATCAAATCATTTAATAATGCCATAGAAATTATGAAAAAAAAAGAAGTAATAATGCCAAACATGTACAATGCACTGACACAGAAAGTCAGCTGTGTTAGACATGCAACAAGTAACTCAACTTGCTGAAAAATGTACAATAATCAATCATAAAAAAGGAAACATTATAATTGCATAAATACTTTGTACAGTTCATCTTGCTGAAAAGGAACAAACCACTTTAAAATGACAGCATACAACATAAAAATGCATTTGATAAAACCGTAATCGTTAAGATTTTTGTTTTGTACATGTAAAGGTGCGAAAATAATTGATATAGCCATCTGGCCTTTGAGTTGTGATGTTACGATTGCACACTAATTTACAGTAATCATAATTCTTAGCATAATGAGTGCAGAATCACCTGTATGGCAACGTAAGGGGAATATGGGGAATATGAAGAAATGACATGTGCACATGTAATATTTCTTGCTTTTAAAGTGATTTGTTTCTAATGTTTAAAAGTAAAAGAAAATACATCTCTTCCCAATTATCAAAGCAGCACTTTCAAATGCAGTATTGCCCACAGTACCACTGAAGAAACACAACAGATATTAATAATAAAAAAAAACCCAACAACAAAGTATCACGTCATCATTTCATGTATTACGAAATCATGATTCCAGTTATTTTTTTTTAAACATCAAAATGTCAAATCCCTTTCTGACAATAAAACACTGAATTCTTGGTACAGTCTTTCTTGAAACGCTCCAAGACCGAGGCACACGAGTTATTCCTCAAACACCTCAAGCAAACGGAATATTTAGAGTTCCTCCGGCGTATTTAAAAAGAAAAAGACGTCGTCGTCGGGGACACTGATATTTAAAATGTCATTCTCAAACTTGATTTTCTCAGACTTGCATTAGTGTTGGAGAGAAATATTAAAGCTAGTTCATATCACATTTAGTAGTGAACATTAGACAGTAACGTTAAACGTAAAAATCCCCCTGTTAGCCTTCAAAAAAAAAAAAAAAAAAAAGAAAAGAAAAGAAAAAAAAAAAGAAATAGAGGAAAGGTCCAGATGTGCATTTCACATAATCATATCATGATATGTTATGAAATTAAGATTACATTACATATCTGGGAATGCTAAAGAAGGCATGTGTGGGATTAAAAAAAATTATATAACAAAATGTAACGTTTGTTCATAAATATGTTAAAAATTCTTAAAGGCAATTTGGCAACGACAGCAAAAAAAAAAGAAAAGAAAAACACTTTCTATGAACTACTGGCAACGGCTTTGATACTGTGGGCAACACACTGACGTTAACACATTGTAAACAAAATTATTTTGCATAACTAGACACGGTAATAATGCCAACCCACAAACATTTATTATTAACATTCATAGTCCCCGATATTATACCCGCCGGGATGCTGTGCCTCATGACACCGACTACACACGACCGCTTTCGTTTTTTTTTTTTTTTTAGTAGTTTTAAAGTCAGGAGTGGTATGTTATAATGCTATGTTACAGGCAAATGTTTTCTTTTTCCTCTCTTCATAATGACTCTTCTAGTTAAAAAGGCCATTTTGTTATTTACAATATTAACAGACTTTATCTTGTTTTGCACAAGTTTGTGTTCCTAAAATCTAAAATGTTTAGCAGTTTATGGAAAACTCTAACGTGAAAAATGAGTACCAGTGAGCTGAAATAAGGAATATTAGTGATTTGATTTTAGCCTTTGTCCGTGATTTGTGGTAGAGAAATGAAGGTACAGGTCAGTGGGAGGGTTTGAGAGACGGGTGATGGTTTTAGTTTTTGGACCCTTCCTCTGAGGCCCGCTCATGCTGCAGGTTGAAGTAACAGTTCTGACACACACGAACAGGAGAGGATATCTTCAAACGCTTGATCTCGGACTGGAAGCGACTGCACCTACAAGGGTCGAAGAGAGGGCGTTATATCATGCCGCAGAGTAACACAGTCTAGACACGTTTATGTACATACCACATCCACTGGGGATTAGGGTTCGGAAGTGAAACTCGATTCTAATTTAGAAACGAGTCCAAAATGCCAAGTACTGCACACCCATAAAGAAATGATTTTGGCTTGGCTGATCAGTTCCACGATAACCCTATATTAAAAATGTATATTGTCAAACACACAAAGGCTACATATCTGTAAGCTGTGCAAAAGTATACGGCGGGAGGATGGGAGACTCTCTCATGGTGGCTCACTCAGCGCGACGAGCTCACTGTGGCCTCAATGCAATTTGGAAATCAATGTCCCTGTGGCTCTCTCGCCATAGCGCCACCTGGATTTCAAAATTCAACTCCCTGTGACTCGCTAGCTGTACCTCCAAACAGGATTTCAAAATAAAGGTATTTTAGAAGTTTTTTTTTTTTTTTACATTTTTATTATTATTAATTACTGCAATAAAGTGTGTATATACATAGATTAAAAAAAAAAAGGTGCTAACCAAAATGCTGTGGAAATACTCAGAGAAATACGAGAGATGGAATATTTAAATGCTATTTTTTAATTTTTTTTGGGCATGACCAGAATTTAAAACGAGCCAACATTACTTCTAGTTCAGAAACTTGTAGCTTTTAGGACATATTTATATTGTATTTGGATAACATTTAATATTGATTCATATAAAAAAAAAAATCCTAGTTATTGACATTTTTAACATTATATAAATGAACCTTGTCCATAAATGCTTATTTTTGCTAACCTGATCTTAACCCTTATCTGATTTTATGTTTCCCCTAGTTATTATCTACAAAAGGGAGCAGCAACCCAAGCTGAAGTGTTGTATCTTACTTCTGGCAGAAGAGCTGGCCGCAGTTCCTGCAATGGTGGCGTCTCTCGGTGAGCGAGAAGCGCACAGCGCATGCTGAACAGCCCTCCACCTGCTCGTCTTTCACCCAGTGGTCGGCGGCCGAGCGTCCCGGCTGTTCACTCACTGACCAGCTGAAGACGCGACCACGCCCATCGCCCACCACCACCTTACTGTGGTCCCTGAGAATAGCACAAGAATGTTACATAATTACATCGTCCATCACAACAGCAAAAAAAAAAAAGAAAGAAAAAAAAAGTCCGGAGTCTGTCTAGATTCATCTTTGTAAAAACACACTAGGAGCTTCATTAGTTGGTGGTTGCCTTATAGTAGTCCTTATAGTTGCACAAACCTCTGGTAGGAATGGGTCCATCAGTGTTTTCAGTTACACACGTTATTTCTGTTATTTAAAACGCAGATCTGCCAAACAACCACTGAGGAACTCTTTCTTCCAAGAGCTTATCCTTTGAGTGGACGTACGGTGGTCATGAGCATCACTGATGATGTGCGTTTATGAAGTGTTGTCATGACTACCTGTCTGAACGGTTCTGGTTCAGGTGATTTGAATCAGGTAAAGCATCGCATTAGTTAATGATTTAGTTATCCTTTGTTCTCCTAAACAAACTGCCTGAACCTGAACTGCAGATCACATGATGGCACCATGACCTTGGTGCTCAAATGAAGGTGGTGCTCGAATGTAAGAACAGTATTCCATCACAGATCTACTGTTTATGCCAGGCCTAGCAATGTTCCCTATTCTGTGTTTGCCTGGATATATTTTAGCCAAATACAAAAAAAACCAAACAAAGAAAAAAAGCAAAAACAAAAACAAACAAACAAAAAAAACATTTAAAGGACATTCTAACTGCTGTAATGTGGCAAAATGTCAATCTTGCTCTTAATTATAGGTGGCATCACTAGTATATAGTGGAACCTTGGTTTGCGAGCATAATTCATTCGGGAGATGTGCTTGTAATCCAAATCACTCGTATATCAAAGCGGGTTTCCCCATAAGAAATAATGGAATCTCAGATAATTCGTTCCACAACCCCACAAATATTTATATAAAAATGATTAATACAAAATATAAAGTAAAAATACATAAAACAAAAGAACCTGCACTTTAGCTTTGAAAAGAATCGTGGCTGGTGTGAGGGAGACAAGAGAGTTTCAGGAATATCAAAGGCTACAACAAAAACACGGAAACTGGAGTACAAACAAGAGTCAAAACATGAGCAAGGTAAACACTAGAACATGGCTTGGCAGTAGCGCGGGGAAACACAAACTAATGCTTTGCAAACTTAGCGTTCATGAGTCAGTCAATTTATTGTCTATATAATTAGTCCTGATGAACACCTGAAGTAACCCACGTGACACGCGAACATGGCGTGAGTCCTCTGGCATGCACCGCTATTGGGAGTGCCCGAAAAAAAAAACGGGCGTTCTGCACACGTGCTCCGCGCGGGCAGATCCCTGACAGAGGGCAGGAGAGAGCAGAAGGATTATCGTGTGTTACTTTCAATACAACTCATGGAATCACCGCAGTCTGTCGGTTCACTGGGATCTTTTTTTTCCGTCTGATTTTAACAAGGAAACTATCCAATGATGGCTGCTTTTGCCTCCTTTCGAGGATTTCGCAGAAATGCGACATTGCATTGTCATTTAACAGATGAGCGACACACACACTAATAGTATATGCTTGAGTGAAAGCCACAATCCTGCAGCGAGTGAGAGAACGTTGTTGTGATCACATGAGGCTCAGCAGACGAATACTACTCGTATTGGAAAACATTTGCTTGTTAACCAAGTCCAAATTATTAAAAATTATTGCTCGTCTTGCAAAACACTCGCAGATCGATTTACTCGCAACCCAAGGTTCCACTATACTTGTTTAATTAGTTGTTGCTCCGAAGCGACAGAGTAAACCGTTTTCCAAGATCTTCCCAAGTGTCTTTTCTATGATATATCCATACGACCTTTAACACATTCAGAAACAAACAGAGCTTACTTTGAGATGGCGAGGGCTGTGATTTCAGCTGGCTGAGCATTGTCCTTGCGGTCAAAAGCTGTGTGCATGGTGAGTTTACTCCGGAACACCAGCTGTCTCTCCCATCTGTAGCCTGCACGGGGGGAAAAAAGAAACCCACACAAACAGCAACAAGAGCTCAGCTATGAGATCTGCCAGCCTCACACCCACGACCATTAGGGGTAAGACAAGCTACGTCCACAAAGAATGAAATCTGTCTGCATTCCTCTGTAATACTATATGCCAATCTGAAAGTAGCTGGATGAAAAAAAATGGTGCATGGTGCATGTCTGAAAGGAATGAGGCTTCTGCATGCGAGACCATATTGTACCATTTATTTATCCTTGAACATCTTAGGTTTAGTACTTGGGGGAATTCTTTTATGTAAAGTAAGCCATATGTGAAACCGACAGTGCTAATGATATACACTACAGCACTTCATTAAATCCTATGCAGCAGGTTTTGCGTGCAAAGCTTTACTAGTGTTTTTTTTCCCTTCAGGACAGGTAAATGCGTCCCATTCGTCCTGATGGTTATCACTTTGTCTTCAGTGTATAGGATGTGAAATACCTGCATACCTGTTCTGAGTTTGTTGTAGGGCCGTGGCTCCATGTTGCCGGGCTGCAGGGGCTGAGGCATGGATTGCGAGTTGGCGTGGGGGTTAGTGGGCGGGTTGGCGGGCCTGGCTTGGCTCTCGGAGTAGTTGACGAACACGAACCCATCCTTCTCGTCGACGCTGAGTGAGTCGGACCAACGACCTGAGTCCTCCAAGCTAGTGCGTGGGGGCTTGGGCCTGTGCGAGCCACTCCCAGGCTCACTGCTCGCTGACTGCGTTTTACACTCCTGACTCATGCTGGCCTCCTCGGCTTCTGATTCGCTGCTGTCCTCGTCTGCAGCTTCACGCCCATCTGGAAGACATACGAATAAAGAAAAGGAGACCTGGTAATCAGTGGTAAAGTAAAGAAAGCTGGTAATCAGGATATCACTCACTCATCTTCTGCCACTTAATCCTGTTCAGGGTCACGGGGGGAAGCTGGAGCCAATCCCAGCTGACTTCGGGCGAGAGGTGGGGTACACCCTGGGCAGGTCACCAATCCACCGGAGGGCGACACACAGACAGACAACCATTCATACCCACATTCACACCTATGGGCAGTTTAAAGTAGCCAATTATCCTAATCACATCTGTGATTGTCTTTGGACTCTGGGAGGAAACTGGAGTACCTGGAGGAAACCCACACGAACATGGGGAGAACATGCAAACACCACACAGAAAGGAGTCCAGGTCGACCCCGGGGATCGAACCCAGGACCTTCTTGCTGTGATGCGTTATCAGAAGACCCCCAACTTTGTTCGAGGATAGGCTCAGCTGGATTTGTACCCATTAACCACTGGTGTAATCATAAACACTGTCCTGTGCTCATCCCAGATAAGAGCACTATTTTTGTTATTTCACTGCTTTGCTCGACATTATCATTCACATAAATAGCAGCCATTTTCTTTACACATTTATGTCATTTGCTCTAGCAGTGAGCTTTGCTATGCTTTAGGTACGGCCTCATTTTTATATCCTGATAAATAGAACTCTAAAATCTAGGAGAACACGACATGACACTTCATAATATTTTATATACGATTTATCATAAAAAACACTGATGACACACACAGCTGAAATGTCTTGCGAATTAATTAACCACACTGTCATATTACCAAGCCCGAATAAAATCTAACAAAATCTACCAAAGTGTATTGGACAGTGGTGGATAGTAGTTGTGTTACCGATTTTCTCCTCTCCGCAGCAGTCTGGAGCATCTGGAGGCTCGATGGGCTCGGGAGCAGGGGTTTCTGGGACTTGCAGGAACTCCATTCTCCAGAACTACAAAACAAACCCATTTAATCAAGTCTCACATTATCATCACAAACTACGCTAGACAAATGCATGGAAATGGAGATAAGTGGATGAATAACAGCAAAGCACTTAATAATGGGATGACAGGAGGTGGTTACCCTGACGACACCGTCCGAGTGGCCTGTGATGATGACGTTCTGCGTGTCCCATTCGTTCATCTCAGACACACAGCAGCACAGGATCTGCTGGCTGCGCCCGGTGAACGTGTTAGCACTAGCGATGGGGTTCCCGTTAATGCTCCATACGTGGATGTATGTTCCGGCACAGGACACTATATCTCCCTGTGTAATGAATATAAACAATAAAAATAAACATGTGTAGGGTCATACATCTTTATGCTTGGTGTAATTAATCCCCAGTTCGAATACATTTTGTGTAGGAACCAATCAATGAATGTGATCTTTCAATAGATGGCTAGTACAGACGGTAGACCAGCACAGAGTGTTGGATCAGACTTACAGTGAGCTCATTTATACACAGCGCAGACACTGGAGCACGGTGTCCTCTCAGCTGTGTGACAAACGACAGTTTATTCAGGTCCCAGATGATGCAGGTTCGGTCCCGAGAGCCACTCACGACAATGTGATAGGCAGAGGATGCCGTCAAACATGTCACGGCGTCTGTGTGTCCCAGCAGAGCCTGGAATAAACAAGTCTCAGTCAATTCACTGCATATACACACACACACACACACACACACACACACACACACACACACACACACACACACACACACACACACACTATATGGGCAAACGTTTCAAGAGACCCGACCATCATACCCATGTGTGTTCCTTTCCCAAAGTGGTGCCACAAAGTTGGAAGCACATAACTGTATAGGATGTGTTTGTATGCTGTAGTGTTACGGATTTCCTTCACTGGACCTAAGGGGTCCAAACCTGTCCCAGCATGAGAATACGTCCGTGCACAATGTGAGCTCCATGAAGACATAGTTTGCAAGAGATGGTGTGGAAGAAGATCTCAAGTGGCCAGCACAGAGCGCTAACATCAAGCACACTAAACACCTTTGAGGTGAGCTGGGAGCCTCCTCACCCAACATCAGTCCTTGATCTCACTAATGATCTTGTGGCTGAGCACTAATCCCCACAATGATGCTCCAAAATCTTCCCAGAACAGTGGAGGTTGTTACAACTTCATAATAACGCCCATGGTTTTTGAATGTGGTGTTCGAAAAAAACAAAACAAACAAACAACAAAAAACAAAACAAAACACGTTTTTGTGAAGGTCAGATGTCCACATACTTTTGACGATACAGTGTATGTGTGTCTGAACGGTAAATATTAAGAAATGCTAACGTTTACAATTATCACTGAATTCAAGCGTACATTCATGAGTTATAATATAATCTATCTATTATATAAAACAGTGCTTTTCAACCTGTGTGCCGCGGCACACTAGTGTGCCGTGAGAGTTCGTCAGGTGTGCCGCGTGAAAATCCCCCCTGCGCAACATTTAACCTCGAGTTGCGCGCACCGAGAGCACACCGAGCGCACAATGATTACGCACTCAATTTCCCAAGATACCCTAGGCAGTACCCAGATGTAATATATACCGTTGGAAAGGTCTCCTTGTTGGCTACAAGAATATCTTGGTCCCACCCCCGTAACTTGTCATACGCTGGAGCTACCGTCCATGAAAGCTGAAGCGACCTATTATCATCCAGCATGACTGACATGCTTTGAGCGCATGTAACTTGAGACCAGAAGGTCCGACAGACACGTGACGGGTATCTACGTAATCAGGAGAGCCCCCAACCCCCCGGTGTGCCGTTGGATTTTCCTGATGCAAAAAGTGTGCCGTGGCTCAAAAAAGGTTGGGAAACACTGATATAAAACAATACATGAGAAAAATGCAACATTTTAAGCTACTCAAGGAAACACACATACACAGTATAAAATAATCTTTTGGTTTCATATTTACAAAGATGGTTCACTCTTCTTTTTTTTTTTTTAAGCCTTGTTTCTACCAGTTTCATAACAAGCCAAATATGTCTAACGTTCTTTAAGAATTTTCCAAATTGTGTTGCTAATGGGATTCAATTAATCATCAATTTTAATCAAATGAATCTAATTGTAATAATTTGTATTCCTTCACCTGTTTGAGTGTGAGGGTCTTGGCCTTTTCTTTCGAAGGGCTCGTCTCCCAAACACAGATAGCTGTGCTTGTTCCACCAGTAATCACCAGTTTGGGATTTGGACAGATAGCACACAGGATCTGAGCCCATTCGGACAGACACTCGTACACAATCACAGCCTGCAAAATAAATAAATAATCAAGCGGATTAGTTACACAACACATCCCACAAAGAACTAGTCAACATGCACTGATATGAGTCGACTAATACACATGGACACAAGGAGGCACTGTAGCTCTAGAGTGAAATGCAGAACACATTTACTGAATCATAACATATATATATTTATATATATATAGATAGATAGATAACATTTTTTCCATACTTGGAAGCCAGTAGTAGTGGCTCAACCCAAGGCATCAAGTTTAGGGTCAGCTTGTGAACTGATGTTTTTTTTTGTTTTGTTTTTTTAATAATAGCAAAGTGTAACCAAGCTGCTCTTGTGTGTGTCTTGTCTGATATTATATGAATGAAGGAAGAGGGATTTGATCATTTTTTTCTTGTTGAACAGGAAAGCCCTTTGTTTGTTCTATAATCTGGTGGGGACGTAGTAACTGAAACAAATAGTTGGGCTGTGTCCCAAACCACGCAGTTTAGCATTATAATACTGGTGTCATTACTCTTAAATGTGTTTGGGATGCAAGTCCCAAAATTAATGCTGACTTTATAACAGGAAGAAACATTACATTTAACAACAAACAGACAAACTAATTAGTCGCTCTTTACTAAACGGGATTTGTGCTCACAAACTGCGCTGGTTAACGTGTAAAGACATGCTGTTAATGGAAAACAAAATCAACCCATTAATGGAAATCTTTGGCCTCATCACATCCTTGATTGTTCTCCCATCGTGTTTCGAATCCCTGTAATTGGGAGACATTGCTCCTACTGACCATTTTTCTCCAAAACAAAACTTTAGATCTGTATTTTCCACGTGCTGTGCACTGCAGGCTGAGATTTACAGACTGGAAAAGTTGCTGACCTTGTCAGACTCGTAGTTGGCCAGCCGGCAGCTGAGGTCTGCATAGCCCCAGGCAAATGTCTTATTCCAGGCAGGAGGAACCAGCACTTTGTTCTGCTCTACAGCCAGAATACCCTTATCAGTGCACACTATCTGACCCACAGGCTCCTTCAGCTCTGCAACACACACACGCACATGCACGAATTCACACACACCGACACAAAAAGAGAGAGAGAGAGAGAGAGACACACACATTACTGACAGCCTGTTATATAAATATATGAATGTGTTTTTTTTTTTTTAGATAAACAAGATTAAATTGCATTTAAAAAACATAAAACCGCTGTCTGGGGTGAGATAGACAAATTCTCTAACTTGCATAAGGCTTTTCTTGTGCTAGAATGTATTAATGTTTTTTTTTTTTTTTTTTATCTCTGAGGTGATTCTAAATATTTCTTTGACGTGATAAGGAACTTCTCATTATCTCATTATCATTCACTGCAAGACAAGTCACTGTAACTTCATTTTCATTGTAATAAAGTCTGCAGGCCTGTTGATTACTGGTTGGGACTTCTCACCATACCTTTAACAGGAGTGAGGGAAGGCCGCAGGTTGTCTAGATGATGGAAGAAGATCTTGTCTGCAGTGGAGTTTATGGAGGCAGCCATGCTGGGGATCTCGCCGTTCGACTTGCTGCGCACGCGCTTAGGGGGATGAGGCTTCTTAAACAGCTGCAATGAAATCCAGATGTGCAGACTTTAGAACTACGAAATTACAGCATTGTGCATGTAATGAATAATGAATCTGTGCCACTGACAACATGTTGCATATTTACGTAAACATATGTGACGGCACGCGCATTATCCGTGACAAACCTGTCATTATTTTTGTATAAATAAACTGTGAAGTCCGCATAAGCGTTGAGTGACATGTCTGAACTAATGAGACTATTCAAAATCGGATATTTTAGGAAAATAAAGGAAGCTTTTCAGTATCACTCTTTCACGTCTTGTTGCTAGCTCACATCGATCGACATTCAAACAAACCCGAAGATACTGTTTACATTAAGCTCCTCATATTCACTCCCTAACAAGAAATTTTTAACATCAGTACTTTCCTCCATGGTTCCTTTTTTATCATTTTTGAACTTTGCAAATGACCTGCCATGACCAAATTGCATGCCTTGTGGCCGCGTCCGCTAGAATATTACGCATTAGTATATTAATGCAAATAACACCTACAATTAAAGTATTAAAGCAGGCCTATTAAAGCTCCCAAGAAGAGACAGAGCAGGGTTTATGGGGTATTTTCTGGACCTGTTTGGGGATCTGGCCGAAGTTGTTGATGAAGCCGATGGTGGCCGTCTCTTTCAGGGGGTCGTTGATGTTGTAGATGTCCACTTGGCCCTCGTAGAAGAGATGGTGGAAGACATTTACAGCCTCCACTGCTGGAGGGCCCTGCTGCTTGTAGCCGAATATAAGGTCAATCCATTCATGCAGGTGGGCACTCACATAGTCGCACTCCAACGCCTGGCAAGACACAGGAGCAGAAATAAAAATACCATTACAAACGTCTTCATATGAAGTTCATCGTTTGTTGCTAACACATTTTAGAAACTAGCAAGTGACATTTTGGGCAGATTTTCCCAATTACATGAACTTATATGTTTCTGCTTTAGTTATAACCACCTATAGCACAATCTAATGTGCACATATTAGCATCGGTGCTGTGATGAAGTGAAAGTCAAGGAATGTTTTTCACCTGTCTGTGAACCCTGATAAACTCTCTTGGATCTCCTTTGGCCCATGGAGGCAAAATCACGTCTCCCAGTCTAGTGCCATTCTGTTTACTTCCTGTATCACAATGAGAAACAATTGGCACAACGTCACATTTAACCTCTGTGCATATCCGAATGAACTCAGGAGCACTGATGGAGCAAGATTCATACCTAAGTCAAAGTTATTAGAGTTGAGCAGGAACTCGGGGAGGTAGAAGAACTCTGGGATGAGCTCCTTGACGTCGGCCATGTTGTGTTTGGAGGCAGAGAGCCAAGCTTCCCGTACGCTGTGGAACATCCGGTCGGCCAGATCAAAGTGGCCCCCCTGCGGAGGTGAAATAAGGAACAAATGAAAACAAATATACTAAAGGGCAGACACATGCCATTGGTAATAAATTCACATGCAGACTTCCCTCTGTTCATAAAAATTTGTCAAGCAGCCTGAAGGCATCCTGATTTATGACTGTTTACTCTCTCTGAATAACATGACTGTGAGAAAATCAATGTAATGTAAATATTTCCAGAGTGAAAGGAAGATGCTGATATTTTGCAGACAGTTTGTCTCATAGCTGTTCCTGAAACTGCAGAGTGAGGATAATGGGAGAAAAAAAAAATTTTAATAAGTAAAGGGGGAAAAAACAGACTACCTGCAGGGCCACAGACTGCAGAGTGCAGTCTACAGCTTCCTTAATGATTGCAACAGGATGTGTTAAATTGTTTCATTTTTGCAGTTTAATAACCTAAAAATATACAAACTACACGATTATAACAGTGAACAGTGAAAAAATAAAATGCTTTGGGAGGTCCTGTGCTAGAAAAACAATCAACAATCTGTCATGGTGTGACCCTGAAGTTAACTCTTTTCTATAAAAGGACATCCTGAATTGTTTTGCTGCTCTTAGACCACATCGGTGTTCCAATGATTACCATTTTTATTCATTAAAGAATGGCATGCTGTACTTTTTTTTATCCATTTATAGCTACGATTAATGCAGTGGAACTGATCACTTAGGTTAAAACAGTTATAAAGTCTCTTGAAGCTATGACAACGCAAAAATGCACCCTGACATGTTACCTCAATCCAGAAGATCTTTCTGCATCTGAAAACATCACCTCTGACTGTTCTAATGCCCTGACACACCAGACTCCTGTTTATTTAACAAAGATGCTAAATAAATATCTCTTCTTCATCATATCAATGATTACAAGCTGTTTTAATTCATTAATGTGGAGGGTCCACTGTATAAGCCCATGAGGAAGCTGTACTAGTGAATGGGATAATATTGTAGAAGAAGCACATGAATATAAACCTGTATTACATTGCACTTGCACTACAGTTCACGCTGCGGCTAACAGCACAGCTTTGTGATTTGTTGATCAAAACATGCAGGATCTGAGTTAATATGATTAATGATCTCTTAGAAGAGGCTTGAGAGGCTCTGAACGACAAAGTAAATGCTCGTCACGCACCTGTAAACGGAGGAAGATCTGCGTGAATGGCTCCATTCTCACCAAATAAGATGCCACGATCATGGCTGAGGAGTAATGAGTCCCGTAATGATATGCCGGGGTCTCACCTAAACAAAAACACACAAGATTCATCAGTCAGACACCTTCAGCACCGAGCCCAGCAAATACATCACTCTAGTTTGCAAACGCTTCCATTATCTGAACCCACCGTTCGGATCCTCCCAGTCTTTGAATCGCTTCTTGTACTGAATCAGTCGGTCATCCGTCTGAGCACCCATGGGCTTGGACATGTTACGGAATGTCTTTGGATTGTTAAGGTCCAGTTCCTGTGCACACACATTATACATGATGGACAGAAGACATTAAATTCGACTCAGTGTGATTATTTCAGAAATCTGATGACTCCGACCGGAATTTCCTTTATCTAGGCATCGCTGACACCTATAAATGACACACAGCCTGAGCAAAATAATGACTCCTGCCATAGTGGATGTTTCACAGTAAATATTTGCATTAGCAGCAGAACTTTAGCTATGCTGAATGCAAAAAATGATGTTACAAACATAGTGTCAGCATACTTTTAAAGTGTTTCTAGCTGGACATTAAATACAAAAACATTTATAACTAGAAGGGCACTTAAAGAGTGCAGACCTCTACCAAGGACAATAGTCGAATCTTCTATAATATGCAAATCTTTGTGTCTGGATACATCTGCAACAGAGTCACTGTATTTCGACACTGGCTATGTTTTTTGGCAATTAAACTTTATATTTATCTACTGAATTTTAAGACATATGGTACTCCTGAGCGCAGACTTCCGTCAAGCCCAAATCTCAATGTCAGTGAAATGTCTTTCAACTTTAGTGAAAGTGAAACTAATTTCATGGAGCTGCTCCGTGACTTGGATCAGCTCCAAAATTTAATGGTTTCTTCCTTGGCCCACGCCATATGCTTCTACCAAGCATCACGAAAATTGTTTTGGTAGGTTTTGACAAATCCTGCTTACAGTAAGACAAACAAAGAGACAGACAAAAAAACAAAAAAAAAAACACACCAAAAACATAACCTCACTGGAAGAGGTAATAAATGATGCATCTATTTATGTATATTAAAAAATCTTACACCATTGAAACATGTTTCAAACATTTAAGAATACTTACATTTACCAACATCAAAGGGTCTTGGTTTGCACTAGCTCAACAACAGAAAGCTAATGTTAGCCTTACTGTAAACGGGCCCCTCCCTCTTGGGAGCGACCTTGTATTATTCAATGTGTGTGATGAGATGTTTTTTTTAAAACAGATGTTTCATAATAGAATTAAGGAACACAGAATCATCAGGATAAGAAAAAAGCCTAAAATCCCACATTGAATTCAGGCAAATTAAGATATTTTTAGCACTGTCATAAGCTGTGAAGCAAGAAACCCAAATTACAGTACTGTCTGAATAATGTGAAGAATGTTATCCTTTGCATCATTTTAGAATTTCAGACATTTAAACGCAGTGATATTCTTGTTTTTCATTTTTGAGAAATGAAAAGTAAAGAAATTAATTTACAATTGCTTAGTCTGTATCCGTTGGCAAAAACGACATCATTATAGTCAGTAAGACTGTGTACCACTGGTTATCCCAACAATGCACTGAAGCGCTTTACCTCAGAGTCGTAGTCAGCCAGGATCCAGGGGAAAACCGGGTACTGCATCAAGTCATTGTAGGATCTGCCGGCCAGTGTGTTCAGGTGCATCAGATACTGGAAGTTGCTGATTTCTCCTCTCTGAGAATGAAGAAGAAGTGTTCATTTTTATATATCTATCCCCTCTTTTAAATATCTAGTAGTACTATTTAAAGATAAGAAGAATGTTGAACAGCTTACCTCCCATCGTTGTGTTACTGATTTCTCCCCAACCAAAGTGCTGAGAAGACCCGACCTATAATTGATGACACCCATGAGGCAATCTTATCTGCTAATTTGGAGTCTGAGGTTATCATATATGAGTGTGATACTTGAAGGACGTACCCTTGCTCTACACTAGTGTTGGGCCGCTGACCAGAGACCGACTCCGAGCTGTCTGCCAATGAGGGAACGACGGCTAAAAACCTACAAAAGAGTAACACATCATTTAGGAGAATGAATGACATTCGGTCAAATTGAGACTGCTTCTTCAACATGCACCTTACCTCTGATAGACCTTGTTCCTGACTCCTTTTTGAAAGGCCAAGAGGTAATTTCGTCCATCGCCCGAAAACACCTCCACTGCCATTGGCTGCAACAGAAAAAAGTTTTGATTAGCAGGGGGGAAAAAAGACCAAAAAAAATCAATTTAAATAAAAAATGTATTTACATTCCACTTTAAATCCATGTCGCTTTTATTACCTGGAGCAGATAGCGGCGCTTGTGCACCTCTTTGATGTCTTCATATGCAAAGATACTGCAGGTCCGTTTCAGTTGACTCTGGCTCTGACGGGCTCCTTTGGGGATAATTGGCTCGTGCATGCTGGGAAATGATGGAAACATCAACAATAAGCCCTATTTGGATACATGTGGAGGCTGGTTAAACTCATCACTGTAGGTGACTTTATTTCTGTCTGTATCTACCATGTTGACATTTTTCTCCCTCCTCCAGCCCAAATTAGCTTTTTTTTTTTAGGGCTGATTATTTTGGTCTTGTCTGGATAGAAAATCTCTGATTCTACAGACATGTGGTATCTTGCATTATTTAAAAAACATTGACTACTGCTACGTAGACGACAAAGTCATCTTTCCCTGCAGATTTTGTTGCCAAGCACAAAATGATAGATGGTTTTTTACAGTCTCTAAGACACGTCTTTGCCATCACATCATACTGGAAAGTTGCTAAGAAAAAAAAGAAAATAGAGGCTATTAAAAAAAAGCCTGCTAATTGTTTAAATAGACCATGGCAGTTACAGCTAGGTATAACACTATCATGATTCCGGCGATCCAATAATGTGCACATATCACTACGCAAACATCGAAGATATCTATATTTACACGCTCACTCAATTATAAATTACAGCCATATGGATCCAGGAGTCTCATTACAGTGGAGATGTCCTGTCTGTCTACTGCTAATGTTAGAAACAACAAAGATACCATAAGATCATCTCCCAGAGGTGTAGAAAACCGTAAGCACTCTTTAGCACTCCCAAATAAAAACGCTGAATCTGGTTTGGACTGATACAGAAAATTCAGGGTATGATAAAGCTACAACGCAATAAATGGTGTGTGACATTTCACAGAAGACTGGAAATCGCAATGGGCAATTAAAACATTTATATAAGAATAGTTATATTTAAACACCCTTATATGTGGCTGTTAACTAAAAAGTTGAAAGCACACAGTTGTATATGATGTCTCTGTATGCTTGAATATTAAAATTTCCCTTCACTGGCGCTCAGATTTCCAGTCATTTTCCCGCATCACAGTGCCTCTGTGCACAAAGTGAGCTTCATTAAGGCTCTGCACAGAGCCCTGACCTCAACCCGCCTGAACGCCTTTGATATGAATTGGGACGGAGACTGCTCCCCAGGTCCTGCAACAATCTAGAGGAAAGCCTACCTAAAAGAACGGAGGTTATTGTAACTGTAAAAGGGGACTGAATCTGGAACAGGATCTTCAAAAAGCACACGAGTGTGCTAATCAGGGTTTCATAAACTTTCGGCCAGAGCGTATAAACATATAGACATGTTTTACTAATCTAGAAACGTTCACCGAAAACAGCTTACGAAAAAACAAAAATCCATCCATCGATGCCACATTTTTTAGTGTCCAGTCACGAATGTTACCCAAAAAAAAGTGGTTCACTGAGTCAAACAAGAACAAACGCATGATGGGCTAAAACGTATGGAGAAACATCGACCACGAAAGCTGAGTGAAAACTGTATCATATTGTTTGACATACATCTATTTTTAATAGACAAGAAAAATCGCACATAGTGTCCCAAAGTTAACCCATATTTGATATTTTTTCCAGTTTGTGTTTTCAAAACAGTTCTTACTGGAGTGATTCAGGCACCAGTTTGTGCCCGACAAATCCCTACAGACAAAAGATTTTGGATCTCACTTTGCAGGAAGTGTCTCGATGTCCCTGATCTCCCTGGCGACGGTCATAGTGAAGCCATCAATCACGTAAAAATGTTCTTTGCCAAACAGGAGCAGCCCCTCGCTGGTGTCCAGCCCTTGGACCCGAGCACAGCGGTACATGTGCTGGATCTGTTTGCACACATGATAAGTCCTTTAATATATATGCACATAAACAACTTAAGTGTCATCAGAACATGAAGTCAGAACAAATTGGAACACAAAAACAAAACTTAAGCTAGATTAAAAAAAAAAAAAAAGACTTTATTATGAATTGATTAACCTTCTCGCCCTCCTCCAGCAGGCGGAGCAGGGTGGTGTTGTCTGTCTTCTGCTCTTCGTCGACAGCTCCACACTCCAGAAGCTCCTGCAGCTGCTCAGGGCCGTCCTCGTCTCCGCCGTCCGCTGTGGAGCGGGAGCGCTTCAGAGGAGCTTTTACAAGCCCTGCGTACACACAAAAACAAGCCATCCAATACTGAAACCACCGGCAAAGCTAAAAATCCCAAGCACAGCGCTCTTTCAACATGCAGCCATGGAGAAAAACGCATAAAGATTTTTTAATTTCAATATTATACAAACTTTAATACTGAACCTGTAATGATGATGTCTATGAAGGATGCTTGTAGTAAAAAAGGAGACTGAACTAGTTCTACGTGAAGCCAGTCTTTCAAGGTGTTTAATTCTTTCAAGAATAATGAACAACACCAAGTGGTAGATTATAAAAATATCATCAAGGTAAATTTATCTGCTTTAGCTTCCCACCAAAACTGCTTCTTCTAAACCCTGCCATTTGCCTCCACATGTTTCCCCCCCCCTTCCTTCGCAATTAGCATCACACAGCCTTGTACCAAGCAACAATTAGCAACACGCTGTGCTTTAACTACACAGTCGGAGCAGTAATAACCCGACTGCTGGAGAACATTAAGAGCATCAGGGTCCAGTTTGACTGGACTGAATGGGGAGACTTTCTCAAGGAAGGACTTATTAAAACTCTTTTCACTCCATCTGCAGTGGTGGTATTTATTCACGTTCGGGAAAGAACATTAAGGGATTTGTTTACCTTTCCATCAAGGACAGAAAATTTATCACCAAATAACTAATTAACATAATAAGCTTGAAATGACTGAGCCGGACACATTTATCCCTTTCTTATGGCATGAAATAGAACCAGGAAGTCATTTTAGAGTAGGAGCTGGAGAGAATAGATAGAAGAGTAAAACAAGCTGAATTGCTTTCATCATTCAGTACATGTACACACACACACACACACACACACAAACATTCCTCTATTACTCCGAACATGACGATATTCAGAATTCGATACAAGTCACGGAACCTGCATATTCCTTTTATATATTCTGAATTTGCCATTTGCTGAATAAGATGTGGGATATGATGATATTATTCAACTTGTAGGAACATTCTTACAGCACATTTGGATACCCGTCTCAACTGGGGATTCGACAGCGGTTTGCAAAACATGGCCTCATGCCTTTTTACGGTCAGCTCTTCGAGATGTACACAAACCAACTAGCCAACAGTTTGCGAGGCTGGGGTAGAGATGCGTTCATGTAAACGGGAATATTAGTGGAATATAAATTGTTATCAGCCATGTAAACAGCTCAGAAGGAATATAGTGAACCCCCGCAAATATCGCGGTTCACCTATTGCAGTTCAGTTATAGTTCAGTGCATCGCAGATTTTCACATTTTGATTCGCGGAATTTTTTGCCTTTCACGGGACTCTGGAATATAAAATATCATTTTAAAAAATGTTCATTCAAACATTAAAAGAACATTTAAATC
>JAQLOM010000014.1:10108931-10121200 GCA_030068315.1 Chrysichthys thysi
TTAAGTAATTTATTCAATACAAGTGATATTCAGAAAAAGTTCAAATTCATATGAAATGCAATTCTAAGAAATAAAAAAGAAAAACTCTAAAGACTTTGGATATGTTGTGAAATATTTTTTGCATGAGAGCATTATTTTGTTAAACGGTGTGATGATGTTATGACTTTGTCCCACAGTGTGTCACGGTTAAATAAGGTTGCACATGTACACACCCCTGAAATTATTCCAGTGCATTCATACATTTTAAAAATTGCTTTCAGTAAAATATTTAATGATTCACCAGAATGACTATTAAAAAACAGACACGGTTTAAATCTGTTTCATGACACAGCTAATTTCAGAGCTAAAAATCAATCATCAATTTAAAATGCATGAGGCAAATCAGAAATATAGCTCCATTGGTGGCAACCCCGCCCCCCAAAAAAACCCCAAAAAACAAAAAACACATTTCATTTGTTTTAATCCACCATCTCTGTAAGAATACCATCTTGAAGCAAACTAGTACAAGAGGAAATGTTTCATATTAAAAAAAGGTACAAACCTGCATCTTGGTATGTAAGGCTAGCGTTATGGTTTTAGATAAAACATGAGCGTTTATAAACACTTGTGTGTGTTATTGAGATCGATTAAAAAGCACTGCTAGGAAATTGTGACAAAATCTCTACAAGCCTCCCGACCACAGATTTGCACATTTTAAAACTGCTTTTAAATTTTAAAACTTAAAAAAAAAAAATCAGAAAAAAAATCAGAAAAAGAGCATTACGGGCCATATCGTTCCTCACCCTGTTAAAGACGGGCAGCATCATGTAGAGCTTCTCCTCCTGCTCCTTCTGGGTCATGTGTCGTGGCGGGTGGCACAGCTCAGAGAAGAGGCGGCGCAGGTGCATGAGGCCCAGTGCGTTGTCCTGAGGGCTGCACTCGTCCTGCCGCGGCCGCCCCATGATCCTCTTCACCATGTTCATCTTCAGAGGCTTCTTCAGGCCAAAGCTGGCCCTGCAACGAAAACAAAGCAAGAAACATTACATTACATTAGTGTCATTTGCCAGACACCCTTATCCAGAGCGACTTACATTTATCTCATTTCTACAACTGAGCATTTTGAGATTAAGGGCCTTGCCCAAGGGCCTGGCAGTGGCAGCGCTTGGATTTGAACTCCCGACCTGCCGGTCAGTAGTCCGACGTCTTAACCCCCTGAGTTACCTCCTGCCGAAACACACAATCAGTGCAATCTGCCCATTCTGGACAGCTGAAAACAACATCACAGGAAGTGCCTGAACTCTTATTTGTGTAACTTCAGCTGTGTTTAAATCTGTACATTTCCTGCTGCACTACATAGCGGTGTACAATCTGGTGAACTTCCCATTTATACTACTGACTAAACAGGATATGCTTAAAGTTGTTTTTCGGCTTTAATTTCAAAAGGTTCATTGTAGTTATGTTTCATACATACATACATACATAAATAAATAAGTAATAATAATAATAAAAAAGGAATAACAGCAGCGATTCTACCCCAAATGATTCAGGTATACATCTACGATGGAGTATTAGGGCCACACATGAAGAAATTTTTTTTTTGCCATGATGAGACAGAAAGTCGACATGAAACTTGAAATGTCGAGAATAAAGTTGAACTCAGACCGATCGATTGGCCGACGACTCAACATGCCTCGTGTAGATGATTTGGTCAAATTGTACTTCAGAATCGGGTTTAGCGATAAAGAAATCCTTGCTGTTTTAGCGCAGAACCACAGTGTGATCATTAGTGTAAGGACACTGAAAAGGTTGTGCCGAAAACTTCATTTGTTCAGAAGGAGAAATCATACAAACTTGGAAGAAGTGGCCACATTCTTGCAATCTGAAATTGCTGGAAATGGGCAGATGCAAGGATATCAATGGTTACACCTGCGTGCCATACAGAGAGGTTATGTTGTATCGCAAAATAAAATAAGACAACTGGTCAGGTTGCTTGATCCTGCAGGTGTGTGTGCGTGTCTGAGACTGCAGCTGTGGAGCGCTTGCTTTCTCTCCAAACTAGTTTTGAAAGTCGAGATTAAAGTCGACATCTAGTTTCGACTTTATCCTCAAATTTTCGAGTTTAATGTCGACTTTAATCTCGTCACGGCAAAAAATATTTTTTTTCTTCATATGTGACCCTAATACTCCGTCGTATACATCAGCGAGTGAATGCAGCTAATGTCAAAGCCATCCCAGCCACGTGTTTCCTCCTGGAGCATTGTACAGCAAACACTGTGAAGTCACAGGACGCAAAACCAACACCACAAACAAACAAGCCAAAAACATGCTTTCTCAAGCTTCCTGCCTCCTTTCTCTTTCTGTGAATTTTATTTATTTATTTATTTTCTCTGACTGCTGCTGTAGTTGAAAATGCAGAAAAGTGTGGTGTCTAGGTTACTCTGCTAACTCTACCGCAAGAATAGGGTTAACCCTGTGAAAGCTACAACTCACTGAGTGACATCATGATACTGTAAAGCATGATCGAAGGGAGGGGAAAAAACGAGGGGAAAAAATGAGGGGAGAGAGAGAGAGAGAGAGAGAGAGAGAGAGAGAGAGAGAGAGAGAGAGAGAGAGGAAACCATCTACTTTGTCTATCTCAAAAGCGACATCTAGTAGCAGATCCAACATTTACTGAATGACTCTCTTTCTCCCTCTCTCCTTTTCTTTATTTTTATTTTGCCTCCCGAGGGCAGCATGGTGGTGTGGTGGTTAGCACTGTCCCCCTCACAGCAAGAAGATCCTGGGTTCGATCCCCAGGTCGAACAGAGCGCCTTTCTGTGTGGAGTTTGCATGTTCTCCCCATGTCTGTGTGGGTTTCCTCCCCGTACTCCGGTTTCCTCCCACAGTCCAAAGACATGCACAGGGGGGATTAGGCTAACTGGCGACTCTAAAATGGCCCGTGAATATGACTGTGAATTTTGCCTCTCAAGAATATACACAGAAGAGGCCAGCTCCCCTTACCCAGAATCCTCTGCACCAGGTAGTGAGTCACCATTTTCCTGGTCCACAAATCTTAAATTGTAACGTGAAAGTGAAGCTATTTTATCAAAGTAACTACATTTTAAATCCTTTCCGCGTTCGTACGGCTATTGAGTTCGTCATGGCCACAAAAGAAAGAAAAGATGAGGCATATTTTGTTGAAAGCTCCCATGTAGGACATGTAGAGCCAGAAAATATTTGAGAAGTGTTTTGAATGGATCACTAACTGTGAATTTGTGGAGGTTTTGCTGCACAGAGCGCTAGCAGGTCACGGTCACATACTTTCAAAACCAAAACGCCAAACTTGGATTCGGGAAAGTGTGAACCAGTGCCTTTAACACAAGGAGAACGAAACGTTGACCTTGTTTAGGTTTAATATAGTTTTAACGGTCTACTTTAGGATTCATTTTGAGTTTTAATCTACGGAAAACGTAACTCCTCCTTGATCTGTACTCCTTAACTTTATGTCCGTATCACACATAAAAATGAAACCACTGTACATTTGCCGTGACGCATAAAACATGACCCAAAATACGAGCTACGAAATCTGGGTCTTGTTTATTTGTTTGTTTTTCGAATATGAAGCCAAATATCGAACAACAATCTGCGTTTTCTAAAGCAAGACAGGAAAAAAAATGATAGAGTCGGGTTTTCTGTCTTTTTTTATTTTTTTATTTCATACAGAAACAAACAAATTGACGAACGATACACAGGTTCTACGATACCTTTCGCTAAAAATCTTCCCGGTGAACAGGAAAACGGGGCATGGCGCAAACCCTGGATCCTGCTTTGCCGCGGTGATGTGAAATCTCCCGAGCAGCTATAATCTGCGCAGCTACAGGATGTACACCGAGCACGCAAGTGCAAACAACAATCTATGACTCGATTAAACAAATGGGACGGGACAGCCGGTCCTAGTTCAAACACTGGATTTCAAACAATATGCACAGAACAGAAGCAGTCAAAATGGTGTTGGCGTCATCTGTGAAAATATGGACGCGATAACGAAGGTGAGCTTCCTCTGAAAGCAGATCTAAAAGCCTCAATATGATTAGTGTTATACCTTTAAGACTCCTGATAAGCAGGAGCACTCTGAAGGGTGCTGCTGTGACTCGATCTAAAAGCGTTATAGACTTTTCAGTCACATTAGGTGGCTTATTTGTGGTCAGAGAGCTCTAATGAGGGATTTAGAAAGCCTTTCATGACGGTTAAAGAACCTGACAGGCTGGAATGGTTTTTTCCCCTCAGAGCACGTTATTACCACAGTACGGGCCCAAAGCAGACGTGCCAACATTAGTAACAAGAACATCCTAGCAGGCTGATGGAGAGAGAGAGAGAGAGAGAGAGAGAGAGAGAGAGAGAGAGAGAGAGAGAGAGAGAGATACCAGAACAAAATACCAGAACTTTACAACAAAGGCCCTATTGTATATTGGTCTAAGAGACTGCTGTTTTTTCCTTAAGATGTGCACCAAGCCCATCCTTCCTTACAGCTGCTCTCATTAGGGGTCACCACAGTCAGCCTGCACATCTGCATACTCGATTTGGCCCGGGTTTGACGCCGGATGCCCTCCCTGAAGCAACCCTCCCCAATTTCTCTGGGCTTGGGATCGTTACTAGGACCACACTGACTTGTGAAACACCATCACCTGGGATTTTCCATTTAAAGGCCCGGCCGTAATGGCTGTGGCTGTGGATTCGAGCTTGCGATCTCCCGATGGTGGGGCAAACACCTTCCCCTGTTCTTGGATGTACGCTAAATAAATAAATAAAGGCGACACAAAGATATAGGACGAGTATAACACTTCTTAATAATGAGCAGCTTCTCCATTTGACATCAACCAAAAAGCACACAGCCACGCCCACTGGATTTCTACTGGCTCACAAGACCAAAGCTTGTGAATTCACAGGCCTAAAGTGTCTACATAAAGTCGGTACAAAAAGGAAGAAGCAAAAGCGATGTTTATTCCACATCCCACATCCTTTTACTGTCAGTGAATTTATTATTTTTTTATTTCCTTCAGAAGAAGGATTTTATTCACATTTTATGCAAATTGGACTGCTGTTGAGTCAAACGAGTCAAAAAAAAAAAAACAAAGGAAGAAAAAGTCCGCATTCATCTCAGCAGTTAGGAATAACCTTTAAAAAGTCTCGGCTTTTTTTTCCATCCAAAGGATAGCAACGTTCTTAGACATCGTCTTCATTTCAAACTAAGGGTGTAACTACGAGTCATGATACAATGCTTCACGGAGCAAAAATGCGACGATGTGCATCGTGGAAATGTGCTGTTTACGCTGCGGGAATCCGCTTTCTGTTAATTATGTCTTTAATGCAGTTGCGCCGTTTGGACACTAGAGATCCCAATCGCAACTGTGCAACACACAAACAGAAAACAGGAAAACATTGGCGTGTACGAAGGGGAAGGGAGAAATGTCCAGGGCTGTGTTTGTTTGGCACCCGGTTATGTGGTCGCTGAGGTCATGTGGCCCAAGAAGAGGTTACAGAAGGGAGGCCCTTTAGCCACCTTTGGAGCTCTATTTCTGTTTAAAATGATGCCTCAGGCTCTGCTACACACCTCATCATGTTTCATTTGTCGTCGTCCCCCCAAGGTCAAAGTCTTTGTTTGGGGACTTTATAGATTTATTCATTCATGTTTAAGACACGGAGAACCACTAGGATGTTTTGCTTAGAATATTAAACCCCTGTTTTGCAGCTATTTTTTAGGTGATTTGTGTCGCTCAAACAGAAATGCACGATTTGCATGCATCGCTCATGATTCAGAAATAAAAACAATTATAGTGGAACCTCTGGACACGAACAAATCGGTTCCCGACTAAAAAATTTTGCATCTGGTCACGACCGCATAAACTGGTGCCGAGCAAGTTACGTATCCACCGCAAAGGGAACGTGCATTAAAATCATCTGTTTATTTCATTTAGGTTTATTTTTCTATAATTAAGATTATTTTAATATCATTCTATGTTTTATTACCATGCATTACCATGCAAACCCATAATACACTTTAAAAACATGTTTTTGAGGCCTGAAACACATTCATTATATTTCCATTAATGAAAAATTGATTCGGGTCACAAACAAATCGGTTCACGAACAGAGTCTCGGAACGAATTAAGTTTGTGACCAGAGGTTCCACTGTACTGCAATATTACTGCAATTATTCTTCTCCGTTATTCAAAACACTCAAGTCAATTTAATTTATATGGCAGCTCACTGGTATGATTCCTGTACAGGTACCGCTACTTCTGTGTGTCTATTATGTACTTCGGGATGAACTGATGAAATCTCCCAATGTAAACCGTTTTGAAAAGGGGATGATGAAACACCTAGTTGTGAAAGTTTACATCCAGGATCTAATAATCATCCAAACATCATGCAATTTCCATGGCTCCTGGGGTCAGTGCGTCGTCTTTGTATTTAATCCTAGATGTAAGAAGTGAAAAAGTGAAGTCATCCCATACGTTAATATTATCTCCAATTATCTCAGATTTTCAGTCGTGATCATTTCGGTTTGTTTCGGTTAATTAAAGAGACAAACATCCATGCTCTTCCATATTCTGCGTACATCCATGGGGTTAGAGTATGATCACGCTAATGATGTTTAATCTAAGACGTTCAGTTTATCCTGACAAATCTACAGTACATGATAAAGACATGTGGTGTGTACTCTATTTTACACCACAATGTTAATGAATTCTTGAATCTGAAGGTGACGATTAATTTTCTGGAACAGCAGCTCTGACATTCGTGCCGCTGTAATTATAATAACGCTCTCTGTCTGACGGGGAACTCGATAATAGTGGCCTGAGATTTGATTATTTTTAAAAAAGTGCTTAGTTTTGTTTTTTTTTTAGTGTAATCGCGCACTGTTTATTTTGTGGAAGGAGTCTCCAGTGTCGCCACTTAATAATGCTCACACTGTGTTTTTTGGTTACTTGGCGACATGAAAAAGCCGTGGGTCTTATCAACTTCTAGAGAAAAAATATAGCTGCTAGCAGTGACAAGGGGCCCTCATACCCCATGCGCATTACGTCACCAAACAGCACAGTGTTATCTGGTGTGTGTGGGGCAAACTCTGGCATTTGCATGCATGTTCACAGTTTCCATTACTTGTATTTGTTCTGGTTGTGTGTGCACCACAAGGCATGATTCCTTAGAGGGCACTGTTGAGCCCCCTGGCCACACCCGGGTCCAAGCTTCTGCGCCCCCATGCGTGCACAGGGGCCTGATATGGTCGCCAGGTTTTGTGAATTTTCGTGTATGTTAGGGCCCTTAAATGTGAGAAAACCTTCCCCCCCAGAATCATCACTTATACCTTGTGTTTAAAATGTCAAAGAGGTGATGCATTAGGGGGGCACTTTGGAGCCCCCGGCCATGCCCAGGTCCCGCGCCCACCTTACGTTCACAGAGCCTGACATGTATGCCCAATTGTGCAAGATTATTTGTATGTTAAGGGCCCCAAAATGTGAAAAAACATCAATTAAAACTATAATAATAAGAATAATCCTTCTGAACACAATAAAATCCTTGCACCCTCGGTGCTCGGGCCCTAATAAAGAAAGCCTGGTAAGGGGTATGAATTTTTATAGTGATGCGTGAGCACTTTATAACTTTCTCTCGTGTGGACGTTCCATAAGATTTAATGCAAGTGCAAGACATTTAAAGTTTTTACTTGGCAAACTTCTGTGCTATAAGATGAACTGCTGCTACAGGTAAAAAAAAAAATCTGCTCCAGGGTCGATAACAGCACCTATGCTTCACACCAGGTCTACTGTTGATTGTTTTCCTTGAACAGCATGCCCAGTCAGCTTTTAGTCCACTTTCTTACACTGCCATGCCGGAATGTGAATTCCCACAGCATGCCTGAGCAGGTCCGGCCACAGACGCCGAACGATAATGAAGAAAAAAAATGAGGTCGGCTTTACAAAAATGAGGAGGCTTTTTCATGCAGACAATCCCTGAAGCATAAATCATCTCTAACAAGTACTAATGTGTCCAGGGATTTCACAGGATGCTGATTAGGATTTAAACAAGTGATGCGACATTTAAAGTTAGCATAACTGAACTAGAAGGAGTCACAGGCTAGAGTTAAATTTAGCTTGCACAGAAAAGAAGCTGGTACTCTCTTTAGCATCAGAGCAGAGGTTTGCGGTTAACCGACACACTTTTATTTATTATAAAAGGGCAAAACCCCTTCACTCGGGCCTCAGCAGACTCTTGGAACTTGGGAAAAGTGTGAACTGGTTGCCACCTTGGCATGACGTGAATGACTAATGAGCCCCTTTTTTGGTAAAATGCAAGCCTAATGCATTCTTGAGAAGCTGCAGAAAAGAAATTTGCATGTGTGGTTAAGGGGGGAAAAAACCAGCTCATGGTCGACTCCTGCCGCTTGGTGAGACTGCTCCATGCTCTGTTACAGCGCACAGTTCGGGTCCATCCTTCAGGAAATGAAGATGAAGTCAGGATGATATGCATCTGGCCTTTTAGGGATCCATGTATGCCTTCAGGAGCTGTATCAACGATGATGTAGCACCTTTTATTCCAGCAAGGCATTAATTGTTGTGAGGCTACGTTCTATCGAAGGGCAACACAAACTATTAACAAAATAACTTTTATCCTACATGCAAGTGTATATATCATCAAGGTGGTGCAAAAGTTTGTGGCCTAGTAAATGTTTTTTAATTATTTATCAAAACGTCCCTTAAAAACGTGCTTTAGTTAGTTCATAAATCAAGCATGGAGTCATATTCATGCAGTCAGGATTCATATTCGTCGCTGAATTCTATTCTTACACAATTGTGGAAAAAACTCCACGACACAAAGACGAGATTTGCAAAGTTTGTGGCGACGCTGCAATCGGCATTGCTGCGGCTGAGAACTGGCTCGCCGAGTTTCGAAAATTTGAGCTACATGACAAGTCAAGAAGTGACAGACCCAAGGAAACAGGAAACGGAAAACAAGGAGCTGCCGGACCTGTTAGACGAAAATGCGACGCGGTCGACTTGACAGCTGGCAAAACGTTTGAATATGGATCATTCGACTGTTTTAAGGCATCTGAAGGCAATGGGAAAGATCCTGGAAGTTGGGAGGTGGATCCCACATGCACTTTCAGAGAGAAATATCACGCTCGGTGGCAGAACACCTGCATTTCACTGCTCGCTCCTTAGCGAAAGAAAAGTTTTCTGTGGCGTATTGTTGGCAGGGATGAGAAATGGGTTTACTACGTTAACCCAGAAAGGAAAAGGTCTTGGGTAGCTCCAGGTCAGGCAACATCCTCAACTTCAAAAGTCATTATTCAGGGCAAAAAGTTCTCTGGTGGAATCAAAAAGGAATTCTTTATTACAAGCTGCTTGAAACTGGCAATATCGCACGTTACAGTGATCTAGTGATCAAATTAAGTGAAAAAAACTCGTAAAAAAGTCACTGAACTGTGATCATCCGGTGGCCATTCATGAAAGTAAATCATCTTCCTTCGTGACAACACAAGGATACATCTTGTAAAAATGGTGAAAGACACGATTTTATGCCTTGGATGGGAAGTTCTTACCGCATCCAGCCTTCTCACTGGACATAACGCCATCGGATTTCCACGTGTTTAGGTCACTGCAACACTTGTGGCCAACGTTATAAAAAAGTCGAGGATATACAAAACTACCTCAAATCCCACATCCTTCTTTTGTGATGGTATTTGTTCTTTGCCAGATAAATAAAATGGGTTTTGTTCAAAAAGGCCAAAAACCTATTCACCGTTCTAATATTTTTCCGCAAATCCAAGACAGCAAACTTGGTCACGATCTCTGGGTGGGAGGGAAAGTGTACTGTATCTCGTCAACACTAGCCAATTGATGGTGTCTGTGAGCTCATGTATGTAGAAGAGGGTGGACAGCGCTTTACTCGGGGTGTGCCATGTTGCCTTCTGATGCAGCATGAGCAAGAGTTACAAAACATTTGGTTGGCTGGCTTCACGAATCTTGAATGAAGCACGTGTTAGCTTTTACCTTGTAGTTGTATGATGGCGAAGATCTGGCAGGTATGGGGGAAACGACTAGAGTTACGAACTAAAACTCCAAATTAGATAAAAAAATATTGAATTGGTTCTGCTTAATGGGAGAACCCTTGGCTAAATACTACCAAAAAAGGATACATATCTGCAACGACATACATAGCTATCTGCCAGAACCTGTCTCCAAGATTGTCACACATCAACGCAAAACTGGGTCCATTTGTTTAGATATAAACTAGCATAAATTGCTAATGTCACAACAGTGTGAAAGATGGTCCTCTGTAAACATTTGACCTCTTTTTATTGATTGATTTATTTATTTAGTTAGTTATTTTACCATTTTGGAATTGAAATTCGATAAAAACCGGAATCGCGAATCAAAATCAGACTTGCAATCAATCCAGTTCAAACGATACCCGAGCCTAGAACTGACCAGGTCTAAATCGTTCTTGTCTGAAGGGTCAAATTTAGTGAAAGATTAAGATCAAAAGCATGTAACAATATGTTCTTCAGCAGAATGTCTTGTAAACACGCAAGAAGCCAAAGGCATGCAAGACATTTCCTCACAGATTAATAACAACAGTGTAATCCAGACAGGAACATTTCTGAAATGTTTTATTCGGTCTGGGCCAAATATGGAGCTCGACTGTGCTTCAAAGTCTTTATCCTATATTTAATTACAAATATATTTTCAAAAAGTACATAAAAACACGATAATACGTTATGTTAAGAATCATATGCCTTTATACGTATTTATATGCATATTGTTAATAAGTTTTTATTTTAAAAAAATCTTCCTTTGTCAGCAGCAGCAGCAGCAGCTGACCCCCCCCCCCCCCACACACACACACACACACACAAATGCAGGCTAAACAATGACATCATTAATCCAGCAGTAAGGACTACACAAGCAGAGCTGTGTCTTGGGCGTTACAATCGAAACAACACGAGGGTGTCCATCAGCTGATAAAGCTGTTACGTGCATGCAGGTTGAGTAGGGCAGGTCTGTTTACTCGGGTGGAACATGGTGTAAAGCGACTGAACCCTCATCCAAAAACATCTGGAGGCTGAAAGAGCTCGATAAGAGCTGCCTGAGGCACTGAGGACACGAAGGAGCCCAAAGAAAGACTCTAGACCTGAACAAGCATTTTCAGAGCTGATAAAATGTTTAAGGCGCTTCTTTTGGGTTCGGGGACAAACAGATTCCTGTGGTATAAGCAGACTCTGTTCAACAAGCAGAAAGAGAAGGAGACAGTCTGGTTTACATATTTCACAAGGGTGTAACACAGTACTTTACCCGTTCCCAAATCTCACAGTCATCTAAACTACACGTTAGGGTTGAAACCATGCACTCATCCTCGGGCACTTAATCCTGTTCAAGGTTGTGGGGGGAAGCTGGAGCCAGTCCCAGCTGACTTTGGGTGAGAGGCGGGGTACACCCTGAGCAGGTCGCTGATCCACCGCAGGGAGACACACAGAGACAGGCAACCGTTCACAGACATCAGAGACACACACTTAGCCTAATCCCCTCTGTGCATGTATTTGGACTGTGGGAGGAAACCGGAGTACCCTGAGGAAACCCTCACAGACACGGGGAGAACATGCAAACTCCACACAGAAAGGCGTCCAAGGTCAACCCTGAGGATCGAACACAGGACCTTCTTGCTGTGAGGCGACAGTGCTAACCACCACACCACCGTGCCTCCCATTGACCGACTCAATTACAAAAGATTTTTTCTGTTTCGGTGCTTCGTTAAATGCACCTCAGTATCCAGGGCTTTGTGGACACCGTGTTTCAGATGAACAATAATTCCTGAGGTAAAATGTGCTCACGCTTCGTTCTGTGGCTAGAGTTGAGCAATGGAGGAAACCGGAGACACACTGGGGAGAAAAATAACAGAGAAAACAAAAAACAAAAAAAAAAAAGGTGAGAACGAAAGAAGAACAAAAACTGAGTACAGCGTGTCCGTTGTTAAACCGAGTTAGTGTTTCACAACAGCACGTCCTCAGTGATCTTCCACCTCAGCAGAAATCTCCTGGTCTGGCCGTATCCGGTCTGAAGAGTGAAACCGACACGAGGTACCTAACGTTATAACTGTAACCTAGCCAAGTCAGAATGACTTTAAGTTATGCCAAATAAACAAACAAACAAACAAACATAAATAAAATAAATGAAAAACCTTTCTTTAGCGGTGGTTTTATGCATTTAAGACTAGAAATAGTATTTCGTTTTGTTTTTAAGACTAGAAATAGT
>JAQLOM010000014.1:10140781-10151860 GCA_030068315.1 Chrysichthys thysi
ATTGATATCTAAAATAATCAGTAATCAATTATAAGTTTTCATTTTATAATCTAAAATATAGTTTGATTTTTATTTATTTATTTTTTTTACCCATAGGCAAAGTTGGATCTTGGATCTGGCGAGCGAATTCTACACTCAGACAAAGGGAACCCACTGAACGACTCGGCGTGGCACACAGTAGATCTTATCCATGACCGATTTAATGTAAACCTAACTGTGGACAAGCATTTCCAGACCAGCCAGAGACTTCACGGCTCACAGCATGATCTGGATATCAGTGATGGTTTATATGTGGGTGGGACAGGCGGCTTGGATAAGGTCTATCTCCCAGCCGATCTCGCTGGCTTCCGTGGTTGCCTTGATGAAGTGTTGTTTAATCAACACGACCTCCTCTCATCACTTAGGCCATACTCTGGCTTAAAGAACGTCCACGAGGTTTCTCTTGGATGCAGTCCACAGTTCTTTGCTAACGAAGAGGAGGCAATCAGCTTTTTCAGTTCCAGGGCATACGTCTCTTTTCCTCCTTGGTCTGCACAGCAAGAGTGGACTCTTGAGTGCTCAGTACATACGTCGGCTCAAGAGGGAATCATTATGTACAGTTCTGCTAGAGAAGGGGGCTTTGTTGCCATGGAGATTCACGATGGCTTACTTGTTGCCGTGGCGGGCAAAGGTGGAACGAGAACGGAGCTCCGTTCTCTTACTTTCATCAGTGACAAGAAGTGGCACTATGTGAAGCTTTACTTCACCTCTAAAAGCTTGCAACTCACCATCGACGGAGAGACTGCGAAGTCTAGTATCAAATCCAGATCAAAAACCTTGCATTTGAAAGGTTTTCTTTTCCTTGGCGGTGTAGATGATGGCACTCGCGCTGAAGTCAGAAAAGTGGGCCTGTTATCAGTGGCAGGAAAGCGCATTAAAGGCGGCTCCTTCAAAGGATGCTTTAGAGATATCAAGGTCAATGGTGTCTTAACGGGTCTCCCAGATGCTTTGGTAACCAAAGACATCTCAGTCGGCTGTGAACCAGAAAAGGAGCCTCAGATTAGCACCACTCTAAGCCCGACTATTGTGAGTCAGTTTTTGGAACTAGTCACAGAGTTACCGTCTGTAGACATGTCCACCCTTGCAAACGGTCTGCTTGCTGGGCACGGACAAAATTTCTTGCAGCTCAGGAACCTTGTTGTCCCTGAGGGCGGTCGCGCATCGTTGGAATCAAAACACATCAAAGTCAACCTGGATTTCAAGAAGCTCGGCATCCGTCAGTCTCAAATCATGTTTAGAATCGAAGAGCAGCCAGTGCATGGCCAGCTGAGGTTTGATGTGGACCAGGAGCAAGAAGAGAATACATTCAGTATGCTGGATCTGTGGCATGGCAGAGTGATGTACATCCACGGAGGTTCGGAAGATCCACACGACTCCTTCACGTTCTCCGTGTTCTCCAGTAGCAGAAAAGCAGCACCGAGCTACCTCAAGGGAGGGAAGTCGTACAGATTCGATGTGACCGTAACACCGACCAACGACGCCCCTGAGTTAAGTTTGCCGGAGGGAAATCTCTTTGTTCTACTGGAGAACTCTAAGAAGAGGTTAACCACTGATGTGTTGAAAGCCACAGATGTAGACAGCAGCTCCACAGACTTGGTCTACTCTGTGCTGGGAAATCTTAATGCTGACGCGGGGTTTCTGGAAACTGAAGATGACCCTGGTCAGGCAGTCGCTTCGTTCCGTCATTCAGCTCTGGAAGCAGGAAAAATAAACTACGTCCACACAGGAGTCAAGACCTCAAGGATAGTGTTGAGGGTTAGTGATGGAGAGAAGATAAGCAACACTGTGGTGTTAAGGATCATGGCAGTTCAATTGGAATACAGCATCAAAAACAACACTGGGGTAGAGGTCACTCAAGGAGATCTGGCCCTGTTGAACACTACGCAACTAGCAATTCAGACAAACACAGTAAAACAAGTCGTAGACATACGTTATGATGTTATTGAGCCGCCAAGGTTTGGAGAACTGCAAAAGCTTCACTCGAACGGAGAATGGAAGCTCACAAATTTTTTTTCTCAACGAGTTTTGGAGAAACACCATCTGAGATACCTCAGCACCTTTAAGGATGTTCAGTCCGCTAATGTAAGCGACCATTTCAAGTGTCGAGTCACGATCGCAGCCAGAGCAACGGAGGAACTGGTGTTTAATATAAAGACTAACTGGATTAATTATGTTGTGGAGAGAAATGAAGTACTCGAAATGGACAAAATAAGGAGAGTTGCGATTGATTCACAGCATCTGTATGCAACGGCAAAAGGTGCGACTTTAACCGAGGACGAAGTTTATTTCAAGCTCCTGTCTTCTACGAAGAAAGGGTTGATTTTGCTGAATAATGAAAAGTTAGGTACGGGTTCTACTTTTAGCCAAATGAACGTCACTAACATGGACGTGGAGTATCAGCTAACAGACAGACCGTACGAGAACACAAGTGACGGTTTTGAATTTCAAGTGTTCAGCAAGCATGCTCGTTCAAATAGTCATATATTCAGGATAAATATTAGAGCGGATATCAACAGCATTTACATTAAAAACAGCGGACTTTCGGTTTCTGAAGGCGAGCGTAGACTTATTAAAAATAATCAGCTGTTTGCTGAGACTCTGGGTACCAAAGAAATCTACTACACAGTCACTGAAATGCCCAAACATGGCAAACTAGCACGGATCAATCTGTCCAACTCAACCAAGGTTAATGATAATCTGGCGTCTTTTACCAACCAGGATATCATAGAGGAGCGCCTTATGTACGTCCATGATGACAGTGAAACAACTCACGATCAGTTCAGATTTATAGCTTCGACAAGTCCGCTGGCAAAGGGTCTCGTCAACGAAGATGAGGTCGGCTCCAAGGACGGCATCTTTAACATCTCTATAAAGTTAGTAAATGATGAGAAACCTGTTCGAATCGTGGATAAAGTGTTCCACGTTGTCAAAAACGGACAGAGGCTGTTGACGTTGGACGACTTGTGCTACCATGATGCAGACTCCGACTTTAATGATGGGCAGCTTGTTTACACCCGCCGAGGGATCCCTATAGGTGATCTAGTGCTTGTAAATGACACGTCTCACAAACTCTACCAATTTCACCAGGAGGACCTGGAGCAAAAACGCGTGTTGTTTGTTCACCGTGGGACGAACACTGGACGCTTCGTGCTTTTCGTGTCGGACGGCCAGCACTACGTCTCCGCGCTGTTGGATATCAGCGCTCAGGATCCGTACTTAAAAGTCGCCAACAATACAGGCCTGTTGGTCCAAAAAGGACAGGCTGGGACGTTCAGCAGTGCTAATTTTAGCACCGTTACAAACATGGACATCAGGGAAGACCGTGAAATAATTTTCATGATTAAAGACGCTCCGAAACACGGCGCGTTGTTTTTAAAAGACAAGCAAGTTGATTCTTTTACTCAGCATGAACTCAAGAATGCTTTGCTGTCATATCGTCATGACGGCAGCAAGAACCTGGCAGAATTTTTCAGTCTCATCGTGGAAGCGAAAGGACTGCATGTGGAAGCCAGGATCGATGTGAAGGTGTACTTGGAAAGCCACCAAAAGCCACCTGTCATATTTAACAACAAAATCCTAGTGGTGGACGAGGGAAAACCGGTGAAGATCGAACGCAGTAAACTTGAGGTGAACGATCACGACTGCAATTTTAATTCAATTCCTCCGACCACTTAGATACACTTTTCAAAGTACAGATGTCTTGTGTGTTTTTTTAAATTATTTATTTTTTATTTTCCAGGTCACTCACGAAGCAAATTTGCCCAATGAAATCGTCTTCACTGTCAAAGGAGCTCCAGCTTTCGGATATCTGCGACGGTTCCTCAACAGTAAAGAACAATTCCAGGGAATCGAGCAGGACCCTTTAATGACCTTTACACAACAAGACATCAACGCAGGTAATATCCAGTATGTACAGATGACGCCCGGCCGGGTGAACGACTCCTTCGTCTTGGAAGCCAGCAACGGGGTCGCAGAACTGAGTGGCATCATTATGGCTGTGGATATCATTCCTCACTATATACCTATTGAGGTGTCCAATATTACGCTGAAGGAAGGAGCATCCAAAGCACTGACAGAAAAGATCATACGAGTTACCAATCAGCACTTCACTGGGCTCCACTTTGTGTACCACGTGTCGGAGGGACCGATGCATGGGCGCATGGAGAACTCTCGCTTCCCAGGAACACCCACAACGTATTTTACCAGAAAACAGGTAACCTGCATATTATAATGCATAAAATAAGAAAATAATTAACACCAAGTTGGTGTGATGGAGCCCAGCGTGAAGCAGAACGACAATAACCCTACTGAAGCTGATTTCTTTTCCCAATGTTATAACAGCTAAAACCTTCTCTGGAAGTTACTAAGACAGGTCAGCTTATTACTGGGAAGCCACAAAGGCTCCTATTCCCAAGACATTCCCATGTGCGGAAACATAAAGTTACAGCTTCACACCTGAATGTTACAATGTGCTCGTACTGGAGACTCCTTCCCTAAATATGAAATAATCGTCTCCTTATAGAAAGCTTAATCATGTCAGTGTGTAGATGTGTTGTTGTTGCTGAACAAAACATTTTTAAATCCATTTAGTTTTAGTTTTAGATGATGTGGGACGTCCAAAAAAACCCACGAGTTTTCATGGGAAAGCTGTTACTGTAGAAATGACACCATATTATAATGTGCACATTAATATAAAGGTGTGACTAATGGGAATTGTTCTCAGAGCTGCTGTTATAGAAAATGAATCAACAGCATCTGATCGGGGCGGCACGGTGGTGGGGTGTGGGGGTTAGCTCTGTTGCCTCACAGCAAGAAGGTCCTGGGTTCGATCCCCGGGGTCAACCTGGGCACCTTTCTGTCTGGAGTTTGCATGTTCTCCCCGTGTCCCTGTGGGTTTCCTCGGGGAACTCCGGTTTCCTCCCACAGTCCAAAGACATGCCCAGAGGAGATTAGGCTAATTGGCGACTCTAAATTCAGCGTAGGTGTGAATGGATGTCTGTCTCTGTGTGTCGCCCTGCGGTGGATTGATGACCTGCCCAGGGTGTACCCCGCCTCTCGCGTGAAGTCAGCTGGGATTGGCTCCAGCTTCCTCCCAGCACCTTAAAAGGATTAAGCGTTAGAAGATGAATAAAGACAACAGTAAAAATCAGAGTAGTTTAATATTGCCAAAACGTAACTTGTTTCAAAGTCAGTGTGAATTCAGAGCTATTACTGAATAACCCGCATCTCACCGCGTAGTTAGTTACACATCTCACAATCAGTGAGTCACTGAAAGTTAAGCATTACTAAATGAGTTACACATTCTCTACTCTTTTATTAGCTGGATTAAAATCTTACTTAGTCAGAACACTAACATGAACCGCTTTGTTCCAGGCACTGGTTTTTCACTTGCCGCATCACGTCTTTTGTCTTTTTTTCCCCCTACACTGATCCAGGTGGAACAGGAGTTTATCTACTATATCCACGACAACTCGGAGACATTACAGGACTACTTCACTATTATAGCCAATGCCACAGAGATCCGAAAACACAGCACACCCAGGACGATTCATGTCCAAGTCACACCAGTAAACGACGAACCTCCGGTCATCACGGCCAACAAAGTCCTCAGGGTGGGTGCACTTTAAATAAGGTACCGATTAGAGGAAGGTTTTTGGACACTAGTGTGTGATCATTCTGCATCTCATTCCGAAAGCTTTCTGTATGACTTATAGTCTGAGATTTAAAATATTAGACTATTCCCAAGTTATTGTGTTTCTTTGTTTCAGGTTTTCATTGTGCACAAGGCGTATGAGGGGACGTGTTTAAGTTACTTTGGAGCAAAGCATTCATTTTAGCGCTTTAGCACATCTGCATGGAGTCTAACTATAGAGGCGGGCTCTAATTTGAGAGGCACCAGGAGGACTGTACAGCTCTCTGTCCAAAATGCTTTGGATTCCTCCAGGCATTCAATAGCCGTTCGCTTTGAAATGAAAGGATTAGCCCGCTGAAGGATTACCAGAGCTTGGACAAAACGTGTTGCATGTTGACAGGGTTAAATTACTCACTGGCTGGACTGTAACATGAACTTTACTCAGCGTAAGAGACGGTTGTAGGTTGTTTTAATCCAGTGTCGTACTTTGGTGTCGCCGTGAAATTCTTGTGAATAATTCAGGTAGCCACAAGGGGGTGCTCTGCAATAAAGTTTACGAAACAGGCAAAAGTTTTCTTTAAGTAAAGACGCAGATTTGGGTTTTCTCTACTCAGTGATGAAGCCTTTATTAGGTTGTGTAGAGGTGTGTCTTCACAACACCTGGTCACCCGTGGATCCACGAAGATCCCATAAACAGACTGATACCCTTCATATGACATGAGTTAATGTGGCCACTGGATGTATATCGGTTACTTAACAGCCACAGCATTTTGTAAGTCAAATGAACTTATTTCTACTCAGGTCCATCACAGGTTTGATGATAAACATGTAGTTCACCTGATTTCTTTTCACTTAAGTCATTTCTGAGCATTGTGAGTCAGTGATTTGCTCTTGTCTTTTCACTACAGCAGACCCCGGGCTAACAGGATGTTGTGGCTTCCTTAAAGCAAAGGCTTCAGTCCGTCTCGCTGACTGCATTTTTAGCTGCTTAATCATCGTGTCCGCTCACCTGTCATGACACGGAAAAGCTGACTAGAAACGGACGTCTTACTCTAAATGTTTGATGGAGAGAGAGAAAAAAAAAAACGACTACCAGAATATCTTTAATCATTAAGTAATCATTCTGAGGGCCAGCAAGCACATCTGGCAGAACACAGATTTTACTGAAGTGCCCATGGAAGCCTTCATTAAACATTGTAACAGGTTGGATTTTTTGCATATTATATGATATCATATGTGTATATTCCAGTGCTCAGCCTGCTGATTCAGTCTATGAATAAGTAAAAAGTGAAAACATGATGTGGTGTGCTGGGACGGGAGATGTAGCCAGAGGTAAAGCAAGGGTTACTGTAATGACCTCAAAGAGGATTATTTTACCATAAAAGCACATCACAAAGTGCTTTATTTCACTTACGTGACAGCAGTTTGCCATTCGTTAAAGAACGGCACGTCATACTTGTACCTGTTTATTGTTGTGTCATATATGCGGAACGAGTTACTCTGGTGATATCTCAGCATGGGTGAATGCTCGAATGTGATAGGCCAGAAGGTGCACGTTATTCTCATATAACTGCACAGGTTGTTCCAGCGGTAACATGAACATTTTAAGTGTTAATCCACTTGTTCTAATATTTTATTTATTGGGTTTTTTTTTATAGTCACAGACTAATGATAAACAGAGATAAAATGGGTTGTAGTTTAACAAAGGAGTTCTTATAATCATTGATGCAGTGAAGTGTCAGTCGTGAAGCGCGTTTAGCCCGTTTTACTTTGTTTTCTTGGTAAAATAGCAGGCAGATAGGGAGAGAGAGAGAGAGAGAGAGAGAGAGAGAGAGAGAGACACTGGTGGGAGAATGACTGTGTATCACAGCTAGAACGTAGGTGAGAACAGGAACTAACTTGTCTCTCAGATTTTCCACATCATTAAATATAAGTATAAACTGTTCAAATGTGCGACGTGCCCTTCAGTAATAGATTAAACATTGTCATCACTGGCTAATCGCTGTGGTATAAGCAGAAAAACACACTCTAGACCGGGCTGTAATAGAAAAATAATGCTCTTCAGAGAGGTAGCAAGTGGAGCAGTAGGTTAGTGTGTTTTGCTGTAACTGAAAGCTTTTGTGAAATACCGGAGCATGTGCACCTCACAAGCCTGAGCAGAGCACAAAGAGAGGAACGAGCAGCTGTTGCTGCCAGTGGTATATCATGGAAAGATGCCTCCAGAGACCATCTTGAACTAGCTCAGGTGCTGAGCTTCTTCACAAAAACAATAAAAACAATAAAATAATTAATTAATCGTGCATCATAGGGCTCAAATCCACATCCGTGAGATTAAGAGGCACATACTTGACCAACTGAGCTAGCTGGGCACTTGCTTAGGTTGGAAAATAAAAAAAATACTGGCACCTTGGCTACACACCCATAACACACTAGCACTTCACAGCTGGTTTATGGCCCCACAGAGCACATGTGGCTTTTTGCGAAGCGAGTGGGAAAGTCAAAAGGATTGATGCAAGCAGGTCTCTGCGGCGTAATTGGCCATCACTGAAAATTTGGTGTTTTAAGCCCACCCAGAGGCATGACTGATTTTGTAAGACAGCTGGAACTGCCTCACAAGCTTGAGCAGAGTGCAATCAGAGGAACAAGTGGCCCTTACCAGGGTGGTGTGTGTTGGAAAGATGCCTCCTGAGAACATTTCAAATACATGCAGCCTCTGGGCATCCCAGCAAAAATGTTCGTCCCACTGCATGGGGCTGGCTCGAAACCCAGGACCCTGTGATTGAGCATTTTACATGCTACTGAAAAATGAGATTGACGCAGCAAGCAGTCTGGCAGCCGAACCAACCGTGACCATAGTCACAGAGCCGTGACCGTCAGCTGGCCAGATGGTGTGTCTTGGAAGGGTGACTTCAGAGATCATTTTGAACTTGTGCCCTCACAAGCTTCACCTCAGAGCATGGGGCTCAAACCCATAGACGGGTAATGTGTGGTTGGAGATGTTTTCGTTCAGACCTCAGTGTGATTTTTCTCAGTGTGCACATGCGGCCATGTTTCCCTGACCTTGAGACCTGGCAGAGAGAACGAGATGACCCTGACTCTAGGGTGCTAATTGAAAACACGTACCAAAGCAAACATGAGTCACTTGTGTGATCGGGAATCTGTTTCATTCCCATGTCTGAGAGACAGAGAGAGAGGGAGAGAGAGAGAGAGAGAGAGAGAGAGAGAGAGAGAGATGTGCGTTGTTTTGGGTGACAGACACAGTGCAGTCAGTACAGTAAATAATTGGACAGTGACATGCCTTTGTTTTGGCTCTGTAAGCCGGCACACAAAGAGTTGAATTAATCTACAACCTATGGACTTAGGGTTACAGCAATATCAGCGACATGTTTTAATTCAAATCCGAAGTGCAACCATTCAAAGGCAAAAAAACAACACAAAATTGTCATTGTCTCGTAATAATGGACTGTTTGGAACTTTTGTCAAGCGAGTAGGCATAAACCTTTGTCTTGGTTGTTGTTTGGTCATCAGAATCATCAGAATGTACGGCCAACGTGTGCATCACTGACCTTTTATAAACATTTTACAGGCACCGTCCTTCAAGTAATGATTGTTTTTTTACTGTTTCACTCATCAGCCTAACGAGTGTTGATGTCCAATAAGAGTCAAATAGTTTACTCTAACATTAAGATTTAATGTTCGAATAGTAATAATTCAAAAGATTAATGATGCACTTAATAATATTGACCAGTAGTATTATTATTATTTTTTACAGTCAATATTCAGACAATTCAAACAAAAAATGTGTATTTATTTAGCCATTTGTAAACTTTAAACAATAATTATTATAACTGATAACTATTATTCATTTATATGAAAAAAATGACTAACAGTGAGTTATTTATTATTTTGATATTATTAAAAAAAAATTTATTTAGCAGTGCCAGGCAAGTATTGATTTTTATTCGTTCTTTTTTTTTTGGAGATATCGTTCCCATATATACACAAAATTTGAAAATTCGCTACTTTTTATGGTTTGGTTGCAGCTGCACACAGACTGCGCGAAAGGAGACAGGGCTTACCAAGTGCTCAAATAGGCTATATGTGGTCTGATGTTATTCTTAGACATGAACTAAAACCAGACAGACTTGGATAATGAAGTTACTTAGTGAAATGTTATCCTGATTGTATCGGCAGTAATGGTCGTCAGGGTATTCTGCTACGATGTCTATCGCCTGGCACTAATCGCCAGCATAAGATGGTATCAGTTCACTGAATCGCGCCTTATCTCCGTTTGTTTGAACCAGGTTTGGGTCGGCTCTCTGACACAAATCACTCCTGAAGATCTGAAAGCAGAGGATGACGATACAGCTCCTGAGCAGCTACATTACCTCACCACTCAGCCCAGTAATGGTCACCTGGCTCTGAAAAGTGCTCCCACAAGACCAGTCATGAACTTCACTCAGGCTCACATAGACCAGGGACAACTCCTGTTCGTGCACAGTGGTAAGATAATAAGATAATCCACCGCCCAAATATCTTCTCTGTGTCTGTATTGAAAAGGGAATGATGTGCGGGAAAAAGACCACGAGTTTCACATCCTGGGTATTACAGTCATACACGAAGTACAGAGTGCCTGAATGTTATTAGCCCAAGATCTGGTGAAGGCCCATTGAGTTTCTATGTAAGACTGAGAAAAATAAGGATCCTGTATTTGAAATGACGCATGCTGACATGTAGTGTGCAGTTCCTCCAGAGATGAATGAACAAAGTCTAAAAATAGGTCTGGGTCTCATGACGCAGTGGTGATGTGTCAGGTTTGATAAAACCCAACAAATAGTCTTAATCCTGCCCAGTATTAGAGGTTTTTCCAAGCCTTACTCATTGACCTATGGGACAGATGGGTAGCAAGATGCTTAAAACATGTTATACTTATAATAACTTGATAATAGGAATTCGTCCTGCATTTCCTTGAGGAGCCATAGAACAAACCCGTTATTAATTTCACCCTGCAAATGAAAACTGTAAATTCTCCTCTGTCCCAGTCGTACCATGTATGGCACACTGTTACCCTACATCGAGTCTGCTTTATTGTCTTCTCCAGGAGCCACTGCGGGAGGCTTTAACTTCCAGGTGAACGATGGGGTGAACTTTGCTCCAAGGCAAATATTCAGTGTGACGGCTCGTACGCTTGTCCTACATATGGAAAGGAGTGGTCCACTTAAGGTGTTTCCAGGTAACTCTGCTATTGCACAAAGCTTGCTCAAGCACTAGTGTATTTTCCACTCTTGTTATGTTGTAGCTTCTTTTAGCAAACAAGCAGAAAACATGTTTTTATATATACACACGTGGACAAAATTGTTGGTACCCTTCAGTCAATGAAAGAAAAACTCACAATGGTCACAGAAATA
>JAQLOM010000014.1:10179405-10199654 GCA_030068315.1 Chrysichthys thysi
GATTTTTACAACATTATTGTTGAAATACACAGTCCTGAAAAAGGGGTGTTTCTTTTTTTGCTGAGTATATATATATATGTACGTAGTCTACATTTACAATTTACAATGCATACAGCCATCTATCCCTTCCAGCCCTATTTGCATTCAGTTTGATTCTTGACTTCATGAGCTATCATTGGTCACGTTTACCACCTGAAACCTCAGCATACTCTCCACTCTCCAGTCTCTCTAATTACAAAGTGGATTACTCAGTATCACCAGTTATACAGTTACACTAAAAGAAAATATACAATTTTACGAGATTGAAAATATAATCTGGAGCTGCCTGGTAGTTTAAAGGAGTAATAAACATGGGTTGTCTGACTGTAGCGGATATAATTTCAGGCAGTTAGTAGGCAGAGCACTTTTGTAATCTTCAAAAAACCAAAACCAAAAAACCCCCAAAAAACCCCAAAACAATCATTACACTACAGCAGTTGAACATTAGTTTTCACTCATCCCATGGTCACTGGGAGTTTTTAAAGTCTAGCAGGTGTACACGACAGTTTAAACTGCAAGCTAGATATTTTCACCTCCTCTGTTGGTGAATTACTTTAAAATTGGTAAACTATATTGTTCAGAGGAAAAATCCACCATAATAAATGAACTTCAAGTAAATACATGAAACAGAGCTTCTAATGTTGGGTGGAAAAAAACAAAGGATACGTCTTTAATTATTAAAAGAGGAAGGGAGAACGAGTGTCTGTTTTTTTTACTTGTTTGTCTTTAGGTCCAGTGAGTATTTTTGTCCCAAAGGTCTTCTTTGAAATGATTATAGATCACCTGACTATTGCGTTAGTCTAGTAAATGCTTTACTCTCTTTCACTCATCTGAAACAGAATAAAAAAAAACCCTGAACTCTTGTACTTATTGTAAAATCCACACCACCCAGTTGAGTTCAGCCATAATGATCACGACCAGGCACGCATCATGATACAACTGTATCATGACTCAAACCAGTTGTCCGAATAATCTTCACAACATCATAACAGTACATGCCACTGGCTAATTATCATTTACTCATGGGCAAAACTGAAATTCTCATGTTACCCTCTGACAATTTTAACCCCTGTGCTAAGTAGATTCAAGTGCTGCGACACGTATAAGATGTTCAAAGTGCTCATGCACAACTGCGTACAATGTGGAAAAAGTGTGGCCTGGCTAAATAATGACTACGGCGTGTCCAAGCAACAGCTGCGACTCTGAGGTTGGAGGCCTTAATGTTCCTCATTAGACGCCTGAAGTGGTGTCATTAAGACGCCAATGGTGGGCCAAACCGCAGGACTTGTAGTCATGGCTCCAGACTTTTGGCCCATATCTAAGCTTTGCCAAGAGTTCCCTTTTACTCACACTGTATTGCCTTCATTCTTAAAAATGGCTCAGATCACAGAGAAACATGCTTATTAGAGTGAACTCAATATAGGATGGTAAAAAAGCCGAAGAGGCTGATAAACAGAACTGACAAGGAGAAAAAGTGACCTGGAACCTGCAAACCTGTAGGAAACCTGAAGATATGTGTGACTAGGAGCTGGTGCAATGAAATCCAATTGAGAATTGATATAAGTTGACACAGTTGAACATGTTTCCATTAACAAACTTGTTGTGCAATTTGAATAAAAAAAAAAGGTTTTACACTCAAATGAGGGGTTTTTCCAAATGATTTGATAAAGCAATATTTGGCAAATTTAAAAAAATAGAAACGCATTTTTTGTATTTACAGTAAGACACATTACATGACATGAAGAGCGATTGGAAACACCACCTTTCTGAAACCATTGCTCTGTAAGAGCGATCAGGAAAGGAGAATCCAGAGCAATAGGAGAAGACGCATCATGTGTATTTGCAAAACATCACATGTGCAAAAAAAAAAAAAAAACATAGAGCGTTGTCAAAAAAAAGAAAAAAATCCACAAAACTGCAATATAGACCCGAGTAGTGATGCAGTTTTCACAAAGACAGAAAGCATTGTATTAAGTGAACCCACCTCCACACAGGTGTAGTTGCAGGCGTGTTTCCATTAACCTGCTTAATGTGCAATCTGAAATTCGAAACACGTGAATTATCACAAAAAGGTTCAGACGCTCATGTGAGGTGTGCTTTCACACTTTTCGACAAAGCAAAATTTTTCAAAATTGAATGTAAAACACAATTTTTGCATATATAGTGGTGCTTGAAAGTTTGTGAACCCTTTAGAATGGTCTACATTTCTGCTTAAATATGACCTGAAACATCATCACATTTTCACACAAGTCCTCAAAGTAGATAAAGAGAACCCAGTTAAATAAATTAGTAAGTCATGTGACATGACAAGGCAGTGAATGCAATCACACACACACACACACGCGCACACACACACACACACACACACACACACACGCACACAGACTCTTCCCAATTGTGTTTTGTCCACTTAATAAAACCACTTCTAATTTCTACAATGGAAAGCCGCCTAGTAATAGATCAGTAATCCAAACTCAGGATCTGAGACCCTGGGGCTGGGAGGAGGTAATGCTCCTGTTAGCCAGGAGGGATAAAAGATAAAGGATAATACTAATGTTTCTCTACACTGGAGCTGGAGTATCCATTCTACCTTTTAGTGTTTCCAGTGTTCTCATGCAACTCTCTCATCTCTCATTTTCTGCCACTTAATCCTGGTCAGGGTCATGGGGGGAAGCTGGAGCCAATCCCAGTTGACTTCGGGCGAGAGGCGGGGATACACCCTGGGCAGGTCACCAATCCACCACAGGGCGACACACAGAGACAGACAACCATTCATTCACACTCACATTCACACCTACGGGCAATTTAGAGTAGCCCATTAGCCTAATCCCCTCTGTGCATGTCTTTAGACTGTGGGTGGAAACCGGAGTACCCAGAGGAAACCCACACAGACATGGGGAGAACATACAAACTCTACACAGAAAAGTGCCCAGGTCGACTCCGGGGATCGAACCCAGGACCTTCTTGCTGTGAGGTGACAGTGCTAACCACCACGCCGCCGTGACGCCCCTCTTATAACTCATCATGTAGTTAATAAGTCTGAGTTGAATCACAGTGTAAACGGGGGTGGGTTCACCAAAGGGTGCAATATGTAGTACTACAGGGCCAGGGCCGAAAATAGAGAATACAGTCATAGTGTAGAATATCTGAGTGGAAGACCAGAAGCACATTTTTGGCATGATCTCTTACAACTGTTCTGTTGTAAACGTTGTCCATTGTGATGATCGGCTATATCTCTCTCTTTGCAGCTGGCGTGTCTTTAGTGGTATTTAAATGTACTGTATATAGGTGTTTTTCATCCAGAACCATACACCCATATAACACACTTTGAAAAAATAGCCATTAGATTCTGGATGACTTTATATGAATGTGAATTATAACTTTGGTAGGTTGTAGTTTCCCCCTTTGTAACACTATAGAAAATTACCACTCAGACCTCTGGGGGTTCCCAGACCCCACTTCTGGAACTATGAATATAGAGGGCACAGGATTAAATACCTGGCATAATAGACTATAAAAGCCCTGTGTGGATTAATTGGATTAAGTGTGGATTAATAGGTAGGAAAGAACCATTTGGGACCTTAACGGTAATAATTGAGCATAATTTCCTTCACTCTAGTATAACTCGCTGCAGTATCCTTTATGGTGTTCAGAACGGATGTGTAGCTCACCCGATGTGAATTTTTGCATTTTTTTCATCGTATTCAATCTGTACAAAATAATTTGTTCTAGCAAATTAAGGATATTAAGGGTTCTTCAGTTTGTCCCTCTGCTGGAACCTCTAAAGTGTCGTAAAGATTTTAGGCAACAACAAGTTTACATATCAGACACAATTTCAAACAAACCCGTATCTATTCAAGGAACTCACAAGACCATTTTTATCAGAACTGCAGACCATTTATTTGGAAAATTTGCATATGAAAGAATGTGTGTGTGTGTGTCTGTGTGTGTTGGCATGTTTATAAGATTCTTATTTATTACCAAAGAACTGTTTTATGTTCCACCACCATGTGGCACCATTTCATCAAATATCCTCCCAACCCACTCATGCACCCATGTTCTGGTTCAGCAGGTTCGCAGGGTTTAAAACAACACCAACTGAAATACTGAGTGATTTCTTTCTTTTTTAATAGAATCTCTAACAGACAGCCACTTATTATGTATGTCTATAATGGAAAGTGTATGCGTTAACTATACAGCTTATCCATTAAGGGTTATAAAGACACTGGAGACAATCCCAGCTGAGTTTGGGCAAGAGGTGGGGTTCACCATGGCTAGGGATAACACAAAGAGATTAACAACCATTCATAATCACAGTCACACCAATGCGCAATTTAGAATAGTCAGGTGACCTGATCTGCATGTCTTTGGGCTGTGGGAAGAAACCAGAGCACCCAGAGGAAACCCACACATACTGCCCCAGTGCACGCATTCAGTGCTTTGAATGTCTCTTAATATATTAGTCATATTAGTATAGATAGGCCTAGCATTATTATATTTTATGGGCATTATTATATTATATAATCCATTAATATTCTGCGCTAAAGCACACACACTTCGCAATAACCTGTTGTCCAACACTGCTAAAACACCTGAGAATACGACGACTTATTTACATTTCCTGATTTACATTTTAATGTCTGCAATCAAAAAAACAGTTATCACTTACATTATAACAACCACAGACGATCATTCCCTCGTCATCTTTTGTCTCCCTTTGTTGAAGATAATAAGACAAAATAAATGCTTGTTAAGCTGCTGAGAAGCCTGAAAGGTCGAAAACTTTCCTGTGGTGGAAATCTACACCCTGTATCACTGGACACTTCTTCTGTAAGGGTTAAATAACCATCGCCTTACAGACAACGGCACCATATCGAAATTTATAACTTAGTTAATAACAATATATTTTTAAAAACCTGTTTACTTTTAGTTTAGATCATCGTTAAGTGTCTCCTAAAGAAAGAATAATGTATTGGATACATTTCATTCATAGAAAACTTGTGTTTTGCCTTATGGATTTATTTGACACCTTCTGACCAATCAGATTTGAGAATTCAACAGCTGTGCATAAGCAGTGATACAAATATTCCGAAACCACTGTGTGATAATCAGAACACCCACATCTAACATGAGGGCTGCAAAAAAAAAAAAAAAAAAAAAAATACAACTCCTCTAACTCATCAATTTGAAGAAATGATTTATGCAATCCATAGAGTGTGCTATTCTGCATCTGGGAATTTTTGGAACAATGATGTTAAATCTTAAACCATGCCTCCCCTTTGAATGCTGCCAAAGTAATAATATTAGCAATAGGGTCAGCCTGAAAGTGATTAAACCCCTAATACAGTCTGTACTTCTGAATGACGTCCTAATGAATTGGTCTTTGTCTTCTGGATGCATGCTTCCTTCGCTGCATGCCACTTTATGTATCTACGCATGTGCTTTGATGATGGGTGGGCTCGGCACTGTGGGCCCCAATCTGGTTTGAATTGACTATTGTGTAAGCAATGAGATTGTTTTCGAGACTTTGGATCCTAGAGGAATCAACGAAAATGAAATAACAAACAAACGAATGCAAATTCAAATCTGGTGTATAAACACAGAAGAGATCAGCAATTGGATTTTTTGAGCAGGACACATGATTCCAGGGTCATTTATTGATAATACGTTCTTGGATACAGACAGTTATTGTGCTGCCAGAGCAACAGAAGACTGTCACAGGAAAATATTTTTAGGTGGAACTGGAAGTTTTGGCTGACAACATGTTTATTAGTGATATAATTAGTGGTACGCAAGTGATCATGAATCATATTCACACTATTCTCTAATCGTCCACAGATGCGTCTTAGGGTACTTAGGATAAAATCGGACTAGCAATTTGAACTGCTCTAACTTGAATCTAGTAAATAATGTAAATTGAATAAGCAAATGACTCTCAAAAGGAGAAATTGTCTGTTTTTTTTTTTACTTCAGCTATAAATAAAAAGAGTCAGCTTTATGAGTCAGCTACAAAAAGTTAAAATAAAAAAAGAGTCAATTACTAAAAAGACGTACATTAGAATTAGAGAAATTAATTTTAAGTAAAAGATCTTAACGTGAAGTAAAAAGCCAACTTTTCAAAAAGAAGTCAAGTTAAAGGAAAGGAAGTGAAATTTATTTAAAAAAAAAACAAAAAAAACCCCTCAACTTTAAATAAAAGTGGGCTTTAAGTAAAAGGGTGCCAAATCACATAAAAAGCCAAGTTAAAGTAAGAAGTTAATTTTTAAAAATAAAAATTTCAGTTTTAAAAGTCCATTCTGACAGTCCCTTTAAAAAAAGTCATCTTTAATTTAAAACAAAGTGTAATTAATAAATAAATAAAGAATAAAGTCTAATTTAAATTCATACACTCAATTTAAAGTCATCATGACATTAAAGAATCAACTTTAACCCTTTAAAGCCTGAACCAAGAAATAAAATGACAGACAATTCTATTGTTGTTTATTTGAAGCCTTTAGTCTCTTTAACAAAATATAAACCAATAAATAAAGATAATGTGCAAGTATTTTGTTTGTTTTGGTTTTGATACGTTGGGGAATTACACACAATTTGGGCAATAACAAGGTCTCAGAAATGCATGTATCAAATATGATACGCACGGCATTAAAGGGTTAAAAAGAAATGTAACTGTAAACAAAGAAGATAACGTTACATAAAAAAGACAGCTTAAAAAAAAAGAAGTCCATTTTAACCTTTTTTTTTTTTTTAATTTAGTTTAAGGTGTCGGGCAACACGGTGGTCTGGTGTGGTGGTTAGCACTGTTGCCTCACAGCAAGAAGGTCCTGGGTTCAATCCCTGGGGTCAACCTGAGCTCCCGTGTCCGTGTGGGTTTCCTCTGGGTACTCCGGTTTCCTCCCACAGTCTAAAGACATGCACGGAGGGGATTAGACTAATTGGCTACTCTAAACTGCCCGTAGGTGTGAATGTGACCTGAAGTCAGCCGGGATTGGCTCCAGCTTCCCTCCGCGACCCTGAACAGGATTAAGTGGTAGAAAATAAGTGAGTAATTTAAGTTGTCTTTTTTGTCCAAATAAATCTTGTCTTTGGTGCATGACATTTCTTGCATTTATTTATTTACTTTTATGATGGATAGTTTCAGAAACAGGGGTCAAGGTCTGGTCTCAATACTGTTACGCAATTGTTGATGTTGAGCAGCATTTTCCATCCCAGTCCTCAGGGCTTTCCTCCCTCCATGATCCAGATTTTGTAGTTTACTCGGTCACACCTGAACCAGGTGTTCAAACCTTGTGCTGGTTTGTCTGGTGGGAGGAAAATACATCTTTGCGTAGTCTTCCGAAGGATCCAGATGTGAGTGGGTGAAGAACATTTTTCCAGCGAGAATCTCAGTCCAAACTTAACAGTTTATTCAGCAAATTTCAACCAAGACTGCTTCTAGAAGGAGGCACGATAGACAGCAGGCTCTGTGGAAAGATGTGTCAATTACAGATATATTTAACCAGAGGAATCTCACAAATTGTAAATAGTCAATTTAATTCTAATGAAGTATCTATTAATGCTAGTTTGCGTAAAATAACTAGCAAGCTTTTTTGGGGGTACAGATGCACCATTGGTGATGTGCTAGCTTGCTAGTCAACGCTTCACCTAAGTATGGGCTAATTTTATTGCCCTTGTGACAATAGCTGTTTTCGAGGTTTCAAGATTGAAATCTTTTACGATTTCAAGATTGAGATGCTATTAAGCCCTTGTAATCCTTTATTCTTTGTTCTACAGTGGGGTTTTTTTTAAAAAAAAAAAGAAAAAATCTTTTTCAGAACTGAATATAAGAGGAGATCCCTTAAACAAACTGAAAATTGCTTAACGCTGCTTATTCAAAAACAAGGGTAACATAACATCGCATATAATATCCCTACTATCTGTTATATCTACAGCATCAGTATCGATTAAACCATAGAAGAAGGATTTTTGTGATCTTCAAGAAATTTGGACTTCCAGTTGAACTTGAATGTACTACATTTTTTATCGTCTATAATGCATTTCTAAAATGAAAAAAATCGTTTGTTTGTAACTTTTCATAACTTTTAACGAAATATGAATTACTACTGATTTAAATTTGACATGGTTTATGCTCAGCTTTACACTGGATGGAAAATGATCTATTGCTGCATACACTATATGATTCGAATTCGGAACTCAAATTCAGAGATCACATGATCAAATACTCATCCTGCACAAATGCCTCATGAAGTAAGTGTTCAGGCGAGACGAGCACTGATGGGCATAGACACGGGCCTAAGAAAACCTTTAATAAAAATAACACTTAGGGCACAACAGTGTCTGCAACCTAAGATGGCTACTGTTCTGTAGAACAATAGACATGAACCTGGCCCTTGACCATATACATAGACAACAGTGGAAAACACTGATATAGTTGAATAGCATAAAGATAATCCATTGAGCATCAACTGACTGCAGGCATTCACAAGCTAATGGCTCTGGATAGCTGTCTCTAAGTCTAGTCCGGATGATTTCAACCTTGTGGACAACAGCAGATGGATCAGGAATGTTCTGATTTGCAGTAATTCCTTATGTATGTCCACAACTTCTACATCCAGAATCCATGTTTCCTCTGGCAATATGGAATGCGCTTGAGAGTTCAAATCCACAGAGCGGTTCCTCTCTGCATATGGATCAGGTGTGTTAGAGAATGGAAATACGGGGATGTTGGCCTGTTTGATGATTTCTTCTGAATATTTTGCCTCTTGTAGCACATTACCGTCAGCAATGGAAAGGGCTGACTGGAAAGTTCTGCTCATATGGATTTTTGCAACGAGTCTTATCGTGATCTCATTTGTTTTGGTTACTGAATTCTGTCTGCAAGACGTGTCCCTGTATATCTCACGCTAGAGACGAATTCTAATAAAGTAAGTCGTGCCTGTTCTAGTTTCTAAGTCATACTACAACTTTAGGAGAAGATTGTTCAGGTGGGGTTTTTTTGTGTGTTTGGAGGCTTTCCACATGAAGCGAGGAAAAGCAACGGGTATGACGTATGGCCTTCTCTTTATAAAGTAAGTATCATGGATCTGAGAGTGGCTCCCAGGCTCTGTGTCACATATGATCTAATATACTGACATTCCACATGTCAGCAAGACAGCTTTCCCCCCCAGCCTTCACAAAGATGTGGTTAAATGTTGGTTTTGGCACTTAAGGACCTTTTGTTTCCCAGTGTACCGGTAATTCAAATCCCCCGATCCCCTTGTGTAGGAAAAACATGTAGGGCTGAAGGTTTAGCCCTCAGGCAGCATGCTGGATTCATCCCAGTTTGGTTGTAGGAATGACTGGAATAGTTGTGGACATGTAAACATCTTACATTGCCCCAGCAGCTTTTGTGGCATTATTTCTCACTATTGAAAGCACGAGACTCATTTGGTCAAAAGGTATTGATTTCTTTTCTTATAACAGCAGGTTTGATGGTAGTTCCAACTGCAAGGCTTATATGAAGTCGCTCAATCTAATATATTGGCATTCCTAGAGGACACATGACCTTGTATGGCTCCATGTTTTGCATAAATGGATTAAAAAACAAACACACCCTGTGTAATTATTGACATGCTGAAGCTTTCTGTGCGGAGACATTTATTTAGCATTTTTGGAAGGAGTCTCCAGTGTCGGCCCAAGAACATTACAGGACAGATGGCTTTTGCACTCTGCATCTTCTTGGTAACATGACAAGCAGCATTTTTGTTTCTCTTATTAACTTCAAGACAGAAAAAAGAGAGGCTGGTGAGGGAGCGACTATTTGTAGGTTTTACAGCGTAACTGATAACTTACTTGTTCTGTGGGTGACACACAGGATAAAATATAATTATGAATGCAAGGGAAAGTATGACATGTCTTTTTTTATTTATTAAAAAAAGATGATAATGTTGGCAAACTGCTGTGGCACTTCAGGACGTGCAGTTATTATATTGGATATTATAAGAAATCCACTTCAGGATTTTTCTCTTTCTTTTTCTGTCATGTTTTATGACTAGTTTCATTCACAGTGCTGTGATTTGAACTTGGGATATATGCTAGACATGCTATATACTGATTATAGACTTTATTACTAGAGTTAGGGTTAGGGTTAGGGCTAACCCTAGGGTTGCAACCAAAGATTTTAGAGCGGAGCAAGATATATTACTTACATCATAAGCAGAAGTGCCACCATGGACGCCATTTTGGTAAGCCCCAATCTAGATCTCTTTCGGCAAACGGCTAGCGCCGCCTTTTGGAAAACATACGCTAATCTGTCCAAAGTTATTCAAGCAGTCATGAGGAGGTTAATTGTTGTCAATACTATCTGAGGTAACAAATCGATGTCTGTAATCTCCAATCATTGAGGAAAAAATCAAACAATCCGCTCAAATAATCCATTGATGTTGTTTTAACACAGAATGTCATAATTTCTCGTAATACAAACAAGGCTAATCCATCAAAACAAGAAATAACAAGACGATTTCAGAAAAATGCCGCATGTTTCCCACGGTATCCGGCCTCTGTGATGAAAGGCCGGCTTACTAAAATGGCGCCCATAGTGTCGAACTTCCGTACTTCCTGATTATCAATGTATTTTCCGGCCAGTAAGCTATCTTAGCACGTAGTGCTTTAGAATCTTTGGTTGCAACCAGTCATTCCAGTCACATCCTAATTTCCTAAGATCCCAAGTAAACAGTACAAATACAAAGTAAAATATTTTATTTTGCTTTTTTAAAAAGTGAAATACTTCATATGCCATGTTCATAATTCTTAAGTTTAAAGATGCAGGTGTATACTAAATCTGACCTTAATGACTCAGGAAAGGTGTGGGGAAAAAATGAAGCAACACTTGTCACTTGGTATTACAACCATAAACAGTGGACATGTTAAAGCTGGTAACAGTTGGCAATGAACTCTAAATAAATTAGTGATGAACTGTTTAAAAAAAAAAAAAAAAAGCCATCTTCTGAGGAACTCTGACAAATGGAACCAAGACTAGTGATGGACTTTACGGTATAGATCATGTATATTATCTTGAGTTGCAGGTGGATATATGCATACTTATGTCCGATTTTCTGATTGCTTACAAAATGTTTGGAAATTGTATTAGGACAAAATTAACAGTTGCAAATGGTGTCAGAACCATGGCAAAGAGTTCTCATTAGCCTTGGAAACATTTTCAGACATCTGATGCCTCACAGGGAAGTGAAAGGCTCTCGTTACCATCCTTGAAACAATGCTGAAATTCATTGTCATGCATTTTTGCCTAATTGACTATTTGGGTGTGGGGTCCCTTGGATGGGTTCAAACTTTACCCTTCCTCAGGGGTCCGGACGGGGACTAAGTGGGCATTCAGCTGGACGCAGCAAGAACCTTCCGGAGGTTCTTTGATGGAAAAAGACGGCTTGGAGCTTAAAGACCACAATGGTTGCCATTATGGATCCTTACGTCCTGAAGGTGATTTTGTATCCCGATTGAAAATAGCCGCAGTGAGAGAGATGCCTAGAGGATGTTTGTTAAATATTCCAACAGTATAATGTGTGGGGTGTGTTTTTTGTGGTGTGGCAATGAAGGGTGAAGGGGGATGGCTGGAACCTGCCAGCACATGAAGAGGCTGTGGCTATTTGCATAATAAACTGTTGACACAAACTCCCTCTAATGAAGGCCCATTCAAGTTGCTGAACTCTGTACACTGAAGTTCCTGGGAATAAACATGCTCTTGTATTGCACAGGATAACATGGAAATATTGGCTGCCTTTGAAATTTAATGAAGAAGCATGTTAGAAATTGTTGGCCCTTTTTTCCCACAAGCAAGATACTGTATGTGGTTGGCTAACTATTTTGGCCTGAATGATCATGGCAGGCTTCTATTAGTTTGAGTCATGATGTGTATCAATAAATCAGTGTACTTATGACCTGTCATCTTTGACGGCAATTAAAAAAACAGGCTCCAAACACATTGTTCCGATGTCAACACAATTCCTGGATACTGCGGCATGTAAAAAAACCCAAACCAAAATAATATTTTTTTTTAATGAGAAATTTCTTGTCATGTCTCTGTTGGACCTCAAGATGCCAGTTAGGGAGGGGTTGTTTGTTTTGAAAAAAAAAAAAAAAAGTTCCCATACTTCGTTTCTGGGAAATAGACGTGTTCCAATTTTTTTTTTTTTTTCTAAGAATTTGGTCTCAGAGACACAGAATTTGTGATGGATGATTTAGTGGGTACCCTCTGCCATATCTTGATTGTAGAGTACCCCACGCCCTGTTGGCCTTCTTGCATTCACACATTCAAAAGGAGGCCCTCGGGCTTTGATCCTCTGTGTTGGTGCGCAAAACTTCTTTTCGTCTACTTTGTATATAGAAAACCCAAACTTTTGGCCACCTTATTCTAATATGCACAAACTAATGATCGTTTCCAGTGATGAATGACTTTGATATTCCCAAATGCGTACTTCTCCAACATCCTCTTCCACCCCATTGTCCTTCTCTTACTCTTGCCATGGAATAAAAAGGGGAAGAACCATAAAAACAACCCCAACTCTTACTCCTGGTTCTTGTATATTGTTATCATGGTGATGATGTTAAATATGTTCCAGGATGATCTTCAAATGGATAAATGTTTACTCTTTATTATGCCAGGGAAGACAATGTGGGTCCTGAGATTCTCTCAAATACTCTGCAGGACATGCTGTTCAGATCATATTTCTCATGTCGCCGTTTCTTTCTTTCCTGACCAATTATGCAGAAGGACAGGATTACCCAACATTTGTGTAAGAATGAGTGCCAACAAAAACATTTCACAGTAGGTTAGCCATCCTTTGTTTTGCTGTCAGACTGGAAAAAGAGTCAAAGTAGCAAGGAAGTAAAGGCTTACTTGGTGCTATTTGAGTTAACATGGGAGTAATTATTACAGTGAGCAAGAAGCCATGATGCAAAGGTCACTAAATACAGTAGTAAAATAAAGTAAAAGTAGCAAATAGTACGATAAAGTCTTAATGTCACTGGAGATAGACTTTTGGCCAGCAATCTGCTTGAAAGATGGTATGAATTGGACCCAGAGGGCCATGTGGTGAATGGTGGATCTGCCAATATTCTTGGACCCATCACTGACATGCTTCATTTAAACCCTTCTGGAGAGACTCATTGTGATCTTTGAGTGACATTTTCCAGCAACTCTTAACATCAGTTTGAATTTAAGACCTAAAACTACTTTTGCATCCGGCTCATCCTGAGTACATTGCTAGTGCGTGACCTCTTTTCCCTGTGCTACTCAATTCTGGCTTTGAAAAACCAATAGTTATCAAAAACCGAATTAAGGATGAACTTGAGTTAGCCGGTCCTGGTTTGTCTAGAGTAAAGTATATTGTATAGGACAGTCATTGAAGGAGCTTACCCTTCACAATGGCAATGGAAATGGCCCACTTGGTTCAGTCTGTGACCTGTGCAGCTTACTGCTTATTGCTTTATCCAGATGGTCATGGTGAGGGAACAAACAGTTCCCCCTGCTGTAGGATCTCTCAATAGGCCGTCTAGACCAGCCAGTCCAGACAGATACAGCCTCCCATCAAATTAGCGTTTGTCAGATTTATGATAATGGTTTGCAACTGCCTACCCATTGGTGACATCAAGATTTACAGCTACACCCCCCCCTGTGCCCTATTTGGGGGTCTGATCACCTCCCCACACCCTTCAGCAGCCCCGGGGGCTACAGACAAGCGAAACGACCCTGGAGAAAAACAACTTTCTGGGTAGGCTGAGCTAACCAAGATAGGTCATACATAGGGTTTGATAATCCTCCATGACGAGGCTGAAATTTGTGGGACATGGGCTGTGTCTGGTACTGCTCCTGTTTTCGGGTAAAGGGGTGAGGAAGCTATGATGAGGGGCTCGAGGGGGAGTTCCAGACGCCTATGTATGTGGATTACTGGGGCTCTTTCATGTGGCTAGTCTGTGGTAACCTGATCTAGGCATGGGGACTCGGTGGGAATCACCTTTTGACTGATACTCCAGTCCATTCTTAGTCCAAATGTTTTTCCAAGGCTGCTCTTAAGCTCTGATCTTACTTCTGACAGATGAGCAGACGTCACTATGATTTTAGGAAAAAGGTCCCAGCCGATTTTGGTTGTTGGGAAGGTTATTATAATAAATGGTAATGACTCACAACGTTCCTAGATTCAGTCATTTTGTTGAATTCTCCTATCAAATTTGAGCCATTCCCTCCCCCGTTTCATGCTATTACCCTACAAGTAGTATCCTTAGAAGTCTGACGTGTCTGACAGAACTACTAATAGTGAGTACTAGATTATGTTGTGGAAGGCCATAGTCGGTGGCACATGCCCTCCCTCTGTCCATATGGATTTCCTCGGGATTCTCACTCAACCTTACCAGGCTATGCTAAATTGCCCCAAGGTATAAATCCCTATGTGCATGTTGGTGTATGATGTGCTGGTATAGACTACCATCCAATGTAATTTCCCAAATTGTACCTAGTGTTTGTGGCACAGGCACCCTGACCAGCCTTAAATGGCTCTTAAATGCAAGTTACCGAGATCAAATCTGGTTAAAAATGTTTATCTTGTCATTGTACCATCTGGGGTGAATTCTCCTGCTTTGTGCCCAGTGTTACCAGGATATGCTCCGCATCCTCCACAACCCTGACCAAGATAAATGATAGATGATAATTCCTGAAGACAAATGACTCAATGATATCCTACCGATTTATTTATACTCGATCGTTTAATTTGTTTATAAAGTCTTACTAGCGTAAATCCAAACTGTGCCTACTCCTGTTAGCACACTGGACCTAGCTATACGTAAATCCTTGCAGTTTATAGTGTAGTTACAGTAAAGGCTAGAGTTGTCTTGAAAAGAACCTATCCACTTTTATGGGCGGCAATCTAGATGATTTGTGATCAGCTACCTTCTTTAGGAGAATCAGAAAAGGGCGTGCTGTGTCACTAAGCGTTTAAACAGTTAAACTGGGGTAACGGGTTCATTCCAACCTTGACCGCAGCCTGTTCACCCCTGAAGTCATTCTATTTATAGTCAGTTAATTTGTAAGTGAAGACATACCATTCTCTGTGGTGGATTGGCGACCTGCCCAGGGTGTACCCCACCTCTCGGCGAAGTCGTCTGGGATTGGCTCCAGCTTCCCCCCCGTGACCCTGAACAGGATTAAGCAGCCGAAGAAGATGAGTAAGTGTGTGTGTGAGTGACATACTATTCTCACCGGTTCTAGTTCACAGATGCAGGAGTAAATTTTAATGTCAAAATGGCCATTATACACCTTGCTATCACTCTGTTAACAGTTTGTCTTCTATGTCCATAACACTACTGACTATTGTCTGCACTGCACAGCAAAGTCGGACTCTCATCCTGCTGGTGTTTCTACTTTTGGTGAAGTGAAGTGGTTATTTTCCTCACTGATTGTGATTTTTAAAAAAATTTTTTTAACACTGTGCTCTGTTTTTCATCAAAACTTGATTGATTTGGCTTTACCATTTGAATAACCAAACTTTAATTTCTCCCTTTTGATTCAACGACAATGCAAGTTTGGCCTTTTAAATATGCGTGCTTGTTTCGTAAGTTTTGGTCCACATTGATACCCACGGAAAAATTTTGAACAGCCATATCGATAACTAGACATTAAAAATATAAAGTGGCATCCTGTCTTTTGCACTCCATATGCAGCAAATATATAGTATATAGACACTGAACAAATGCTTAAAAGCACGACTGTAGATTGTGCCATGTCTCTAATTTCACTGAACAGTCAGGAAGAATGACCGACGACCCAAGGATCTATTTGTTCAGCATGGGTTTTTACATGTGCGTCCAATGATGCAGTGTTATTATCCTAAAACCTTTACTGCTTTTGATGAACTCCACGACTGGTCTGATCATTTTAATCGGATCCTTTCTGTGATTTTACAAGCAGAGTTTGACTTTTCCACTGGAAAACATTTGGCCACCACTCTACACCAATTTGTGGACATCTACACCAAAAACCAATAAGTCTAGAAATGATAACTCATAAAATAATGTGTACAAACAAATACTATATTCACATACATTTATAATATTTTTAATACACGCCCGTTCCCGAAAAAAAAGCTCCCATACGCTAATGTAATTGACCCATTTTAACAGATACAGTAAAAAAAATGACACATGCACATCACATTCAAGTACAGTACAATATATAAAAGTATATACATCAATATCTTAGCGAAGGTGTGGTATTCTACAGGGTGGGCCATGAAAAAGTAACCCGCCTCCAATCCCGGTGCCATGCTCTTTGGAGGAGTCCGTAGCCCCTTTCTCTCCATCTTTCGCGCCGTGCGTAGGTGCACAGACGTGAACAGGGACCATTTTCAGCATCTGTTGTGACTTTTGTTTAAGTGAATAAAAACAATTTATTTGCTTGTTAATCTTACCTTCCTATCGCCGGAGACAGGTTACTTTTTTTCGTGGGCCCACCCTATATAAATAACTGTCCTCTACTTACACCAAGCGTAATGGAAACAGCGTAGAATGGGTTTGTTGGGAAACTTTGTCCCAAGATAGATCTCCCTTTCTGATGCACCTATCACCGTGGAAATCATTTGGATTCGTCTGCTCTTAGCTATTTTTACTTGATAAAGTTTCCAGTACTGAGTGGAGCTTGATATTTGAAAAGATAGCTAGGGGGTGCTGTGTCCTAACACAGTGACGTGTTGTTTCTGTGACTGTCTGGACCTACAGCATGGCCTCACACAAACACATGGGTCACAAGCCTGAAAACAGACGCAGGGAATTGGCTGTGGTACAGGGATTCCCGCAGAGACAATGGCAAGCATGACTGTAAGTTCAGAACATCCGACAAGGATTGTGTGATTGTGTAATCCTTTAACGATACTTTTAAATTGGACACTTCTTACATTTTTATATTTTTATTGGATACATGGAAAACATCTGTGTTGGAAGCTGAGACTGTGTGAGAAAGGGAATATCGAACGGCTCCACAGGCAAAAAAAAAACAAAAACAAAAAACACCCATACGGCTTTTCTTCCAAATATCGGTAGACTTCAATGGATTCTGCCTGTGCAGGGTGTGCACAACAGGCATGACAGTTGAGTAACCAGTCTGTGGTTGGTATGGTGACGACAAAGGGTGGACGCCACAGTCTCGCCGGCATTTATTTTTCATCCTCTCTAAATGTGGCATGCCACCTCCCTGGCACAAACTCCACTACACCAGGCCCTATCTAGCTGCATCGGCCCCCTGTATGGCTGTCAGTCCTCTCTGTTTAAGCCACGAACATCAACATGAAGGGCAGGGAAAAGATGAATGAAGGTCTCCCCACCACCACCACCACCACCACCACCCCCCTTTCTCAACCGAGACAGCAGCAGCTTCTCACTATGGATTGTTGTGCGGTCGGGGGTTGTGTTATGACTGGTGTGTGTTACACACATATCAGTTAGCACTATTGCTCCTCTGCTCCATCTGGACAACCATATAAAGGACTGTCATTTCAAAGGTCACCGGAGAGCCAGGCAGACAAGTGTTGCTAGCGGTCGTCTGGGCAGGGAAGGGGTCACGGCTGGAACGAGCGTCCTCACTGAGGGAATGCCATGGTCCACGCTGGCTCGCCTGGGTCCTCCCTGCTGTCTGTGTTGCTGTGTCTGCGACTATTCTCTGCTCCCCTCCCCCCTGCCTCCCTTCTCCAATCCCGCCGGCTTCTCCTTTAATCGCCCAGAAAAGCAACCGAAAAACCAAAACCTTGGAAAAGCACTCTTAAAATGATTCCTGCACAGAAGCAGACAACGTGCATTTGAAATTTGTTCGGGTATTGATTAGGTGCTTGTCTGCATGCCCATTCTTCTGCACTCTAGAAGCAAGTCGTCTCGTTGGACACTTTTCCAGACACATTAAATCTGCTCCTAGTCAAATTTCTATTGGCACATTAGTCTGATTAGTTTAATTAACGTTTGCGCAAGGGCAGCCAGTGCATTACATCATAGACAAATAGATTTCCTTGAAGCAGAATGAATTAAATGCAAACGGCACATACCTAAAGGAGAACCCCTTTAGAAAGTGAAAAAACCCCTGATTAGCCAAAGGACCTTTTTATTTTTTACTACAGTCTTAAGGTTACCCTAGAGAAGGACAATTTCATGAGAGCAATAATAATGGTTTAACTATTTTCCACATAATGGTAACATTTGTGGAATTGAGCTATTTGTGTGGTTAAAGAGTCTTTATTCAAACGGTTTGTTTGGAAAAAAAAAACTCTTTCAAGAACTTGTAGCATACTTAATTTTAAGAGTGTAGTGTAGAAAGCTAGCTGCAATTTGAACAAACGTTTACACCGTTATTGGCATGGAGAAATTACTTTGAGAGCATGCACTTCCATACGTATTCATCTACAGTAACAAATATAAGCATTTATTACATGATTATAACTCTAGGTTCAGATACCGGTACACATTTGTTTTGGCTTGAAGAACATCCTTATTTTGTTGTAAATATTGAACTGTACATGCTCATTTTTAGGAATACAGCTTGTATAGATGTACGTACTTTTGTGTTCATTTTCATAATTAATAAATTAATAACTGTCATTATATGAGCTCGTCGACAGTAACAGCTCATTTGCATGGACTTGTACAGCAGACGCCGAGCATAATTTAAGCCTATTAATTAAATATGTATTAAGAAATATGTTGTAATTGAACAAATTGTTGATAGGGTGAAACTTTCTCTAAGGATATAGGTTTTTAAGTTTCATTCTTTTTAAAAAAGTTTTATTTATTTGGCACATTATACTGGATGTTATTACACTACTGCACTACGCCACTGCAAAGGCCGCTATGTATAGGACTTAGGAGGATCTATTAGCAGAAATTGAATATCATATTCATAAGTATGTTTTCATTAGCATATAAATCCCTGTAACAACATATCATTGAAGTTTTTGGAAGATTACAACAAGCCGTTTATGTCTACGTAGGGCGCGGGTCCACCTCAACAGAGCTGCCCTGTTGGGCCGCTACAGTAGCCCAGAATGGACAAACCTCTAGAAAGCGTCTTCCATGTTTTGTGTTTTACAAGTTGCAGCATGAATCTGGAAGGAAGCACTGGAAAGATGATGAAGACAAGGAAAGAAAAGCAAAGAAGGAATAAGAGGAAACAGTGCTTGCTGGTGCTGGCTAACCAGTTTGGGAGCCCAAATTTTGATAAATGAAGATCATACTTATTATTTAGCACGGAAAAAAAAGCAAAGGAGCATGAATGTAGGTACTTGGAAGTACGATATGAGCACCTGACGATGACTGTACGTTCTAATACATGCATGGGAAGGGAGGGGTAAGGGAGGGCTTAGTTAGTTACAATTACCTGAATCCTACATAGTGGACCTTTAATATTCTTCACACTGTTTACTAATTATACTGCGTCTCAGTAAAACACGGCACCTTATGCAACATTTGATTTATATTGTTATTGACATTGATTATTTGTACTACATGCTGTGTTGAGTCCTGTGTTGTACTATCTGTGTTGTAACCAAATTGGCTGAAATAAGGAAGAATCCCAGTGCACTCATTACTCATGGCCAATGGAGCTCTCCTGTGTTTATGGGAGGAGTCTCTGGTTTCAGCACATGAAGTAAAACTGCTCCATCAAGCCGAAGGACTTTCCCATGGCAGCCGAAGCCGCACGATTTCCGTCTCATTAACTTCAAGAAAAAGTGAGGGATAATAGCATGGTCGTCATGTGTTATTCCTTACTAATTCCAAAGCGTGCTTGTAGTCTCAAAATCCGAATTAATTGACAACAGCACGGCTCTGACAGTGGTCCTAATTCTCATTTTCATTCACAGTAGCTCGTTCTAATACTTTCTTGTCCCTGTAGTAACAACTTCTTCACAAAGACTTGTAGGGCAAACTTTACATAATTGAAAGCTGATGATAATTCAACTGAAACATGTTCTTATCGAACGAAGATAAATATATTTTAAAGCTTCTTATGCGAGATTTACAGAAGGATTGTCTAATGTCAGCACAGTGTAACAGCTAGTACATTTACAGACGGAAGACTGAAGACTTTTCATTAGCTTTGCAAAGTCTTATTAGCCGAGAGAGAGAGAGCGAGAGAGAGAGAGAGAGAGAGAGAGAGAGAGAGAGAGAGAGAGAGAGAGAGAGAGAGAGAG
>JAQLOM010000014.1:10199754-10215848 GCA_030068315.1 Chrysichthys thysi
ATAGATAGATAGAGAGAGAGAGATTGAGAGAGAGAGAGAGAGAGAGAGAGATTGAGAGAGAGAGAGAGAGAGAGAGAGAGAGATTGAGAGAGAGAGAGAGAGAGAGAGAGATTGAGAGAGAGAGAGAGAGAGAGATTGAGAGAGAGAGAGAGAGAGAGAGAGAGAGAGAGGGACAGAGAGCGAGAGAGAGAGAGAAAGAGTGAGAGAGACAGAGAGATACGAGAGGTCAGTGAGGGAATGACTGATTATAGCGAGTATAATGTAAGTGTTAAGAGGAATTAATGTTTCCTGCATGCTCCATGACATTAAATGTAAACATGCACTAATAAAAAACGCAACACGTTGTTAATAAATAAATTTACAAATTGTAATTGTTGGCAAAAGTGATAATAATAATAATAACAACAACAACAATACCAACAACAACAATAATAATAAAAATAACATCAATAATAATAATAATAATAATGATGATAACAACGACAACAACAACAACAACAATAATAACATCAATAACAACAACAACAACAATAGTACTACTACTACTACTATTACTACTACTACTACTAATAATAATAACAATAATAATAATAATAATAATAATAATAATAATAACAACAATACATGTTATTTGGAAATGTTTTTCATGACACCCAAGGCTGTTTCACAAATATAACACAAACACATTACAATTCACCAAACATTCAATCAAAATATAATCATACTATTAGCTAAATTATTTAATTGTAATTGCGTTGTATGTCAGCGCTTTGTAACGTGGGAGTCTACAGAATAGTAGAGACTGCGCTTGTGGTTTCCCAGTAACATGACGAGCTGTGTCTATAATTTAAGTGCAGAGGCTAGCACTGTCGCCTCCCAGCAAGAAAGTTCTGAGTCCAAACTTGTCAGATGACTGGGGCCTTTCTGTGTGAAATTTGCATATTCTCTGTGCCTGCATGGGTTTCTTCAGGGCACTCCAGTTTCTTCTCACAGTCCAAAGACATGACTGTCTACTCTAAATTGCCAATAGGTGTGAACATGAGTGTGAATGATTTTTACTCTGGGTGTTAGCGCTTTGAAAGACTGGCTACCTGCCCAGGGTGCACTCCACCTCTCATTTAAAGTCAGTTGGAATCGGCTCCAGCTTCCCCTCGACCTCTAAAGGATAAATCGTATAGAAAAAATGTAGATAGATGGATACACGGATAACAGGTAAGACTTCTCCCCTTTGTGCATTGGGGTGCATCACACCACCCTACTGTTGATTATTTCCTCACAACGGCACTCACATCGTGCAAGATTTTCATTCTAGTTTTTTTTTAATTACTGTATTTTTTTTTAATTACACAAATCACAGTTGAATCGAATATAAGGACCGGAAATAAACAAACGTTAAACATTTTTTCCACACTATGGGCTTGTTTTTGCTATAAGTGATGACAGTCCCAGGCATCTTGGTATTTATTAGTCTGATTTAAGTCCCAGATCGGACTATGGAGCCACCTATGTTCAGCATGGGGACCTGACATCCAAAAGGCTTGTGCTGCCTAACAAATGGTATTCGTTGCTCACATTTGTCTTTAAGAAAAAAAACATATTTATAAGCCATGTTGTTCTGGTTAGTTAATGTTTTAATGATATTTGGCCTCAGTCATTGCTTCTGCGTTAATCATTCTGTGGTTTAAAAGCACGAACTAGGATTAATAACAAAAGATATGTTTTCCGCCCACTGATCATAAATGGAATTCATTACTTCTTACACAAGGATGGGAAATTCAACAATGTTGTTTTCCTAATATTTTTTATTTCCCTGTAGATTACTGAGGTAACAGTTATGAAATGATGGGAACATCACTGGCTCACTTCATGAGAGCAGGGGCCCAAGAATGCAACTGTCAAAGCGCAAACAAAGCCCCGGCGAAGTGTTAGCGAGATATTTGGAGGGGGATGGCAGCACTGCCGCCACGCAAGCGCTTAGCTCTGCTCCAGCAGCCTCCGAGGGCAAACGAGTGAAATGTGAGCCATGTTCGTCTGTGTGGTGCTCCTCTCTCATTTGATCTCTTGTTTATCGGTTCTAAAAATATAAGTCTGTCCTCTAAAGTAGAGCTTCTTATTGACAGACAGCTCAGCAGAATGAGCAGTTAGGCCATCTAGCCTCAGGACGGCCCACCCCACTGGCGTATGCTCCCCAGTCTCAGAGGATTAAGCCTCTTGCTTGTACCATGCCAACAGTCTTCCCGAAGTGGTCACCATCACCAGTGATGACCACTCATCTCCAGATCCAGTGCATTACAAACACATTCCTTTTCTCCTGAGAGAATTTAGCCGGCTACCCCTTTTTTCCACATTGTGAAGGGCAGACAAGGTTCCCCACACTCCACTGAGGGCTCCATTCAGGAAAAGTTGGCAAGCAAGTGAGTTGTTTTTGCAGCGGGGCATTGTTCTGTGTTGGTTCGATCAGGTTTGAAGATTCAGTATTGCGGCATTGCTGAGTGCATTTGGCCCAGCCGCATTCCCTCATCCGCCGCGGCGAGGTCTAGTGCTGTTAGATCTTTGTTTTCCTGCCAGAACCTGGACCTCAGCCAGATCTCCTAATTACATCAGCCGTCGATGTCTTGACGTCTTTTTTTTTTTTTTTTTTTTTTTTTTTTTTTTTTTTTTTTTTTTTAATGAAGTCATGGGTTCTGGACGTATCTTGTGCTATTTAAGAAACTTTTTTTCCCCCCCTAAAAACATATCAGAGCAGTGTTATGGCTGATATCAGCATGAAATATGTACATAGAGAAAGCTCCTAATTTAATTAAGTATAACTACTTAGCTTTTACTTCTGCTCCAGCATCAGTGAGGTAATGTCTTGATGTCCTTTTAGACAAAATATTGCAGCCACGACACTTTTACTCTGAGGGTAAAAAGCACTAATAAACCTCTGTTAGCCACAATATTTTTGACGTCAACATTCCAGGCTGTAATTAGTGCAGGGATACTTTTCAATCTCGCATATATCCCTCGTCATTATTTTCACCGTGGCTCCAATTAGAATCACCCTTAACCCACCAAATACGCCTCCTGGAATTCTTTTCGCAAAGACCATGCAGGACTATACATTATATGATGAAGGGGCATGCTGTTACAGGAAAACAATCAGTGATGGGGTGGTGTGATGCATTCCTGCCACACAGTACATTTCTTAATTTCCAACAATCGCATACCCCAATATTTTTTTTATCCCTCTCATGCCATAGCAATGTATAAATGATTTGCTTGCAAACAGCATCATATTTTTTATCTGTTTAGAGTTACATGTAGTTATAATAAGATTTTAATAGGATTTAAGTTTTAATAAGATAAAACAACAACAACAACAACAACACAGTTTGTTATATTAGAGAGAAACCTCAGAGCTCTCCATCCTAAAGACCTTCCCATGCTGAAAGCTACAACTTTTGTTCTGACACTGGGGACTCCTTCCAAAAATGCTAAATAAATGTTCTCAGGGAAGACTTCATGATATCCAATAAAAAGTCACATTCAACACTGCTTAGAGTCTTACATTACACTACGCCATTTTTTTTGTTCCTGGGTAGTAAGTGTTATTTGCTAATCGCTAATACCACAAAGGTAACGAAAATGGCTCTTATTTCCCTTAAACTTTGCTTTTGTGGCCAGGACACTGGTATTTAGAAATGTACTTATTTTCAGTGAGAAATCCGCCAAATTTGCACCTTTTTGTCCATGCAAAGTCAGCTTTTTTTTAATATGCTGTTTTACTGACTTCTAAGAGGATTTCAACAGTGTCAAGACATTGCTGGATGCCTTGAAATATGATAAGTATGGCTGGGAGGTTATAGGAGATTTCAAAATGGTGGCAATGAGTCTCCAAGGAATCTTTATTTATTTATTTAATTTCAATTTAATTTAATTTAATTTTTTTTACCACATTTCCCTGCTATCTTTGTTTTTGGGACATAGGGACACCAAGACACACTGACAAATGCAGGGCTGGCCACAGAGGACAAAAGTGGATCCCTGGAAGACATTGGTGGACCTCTGGAAAGCGCTGCTACCACCATTGTGCCACCAAATTGGCTACTATTTAACAATTAGTCACATTATAGATAACGAGTCAGCATCCTTTACATACCATCAAGACGTCTTTCCTAGCTTAGCTGTCTGAGGCAAAGGTCAAAACCGGGGTCTTCATTAGGCCAAAACTAAAGTAGATCCAGATCCTGGGGTGCAAGAAAATCCCCAAGAAGCTCATTAGGAAGGAGAAAGCAGCTTGGAACCGTTTTGTCACAGTGGGTCAGGGCTTCCTGGTCACCCACAAAGTCTAAAGCTATTTGGAGCCGGTTGAGAATCCGGTGAGGCACTATGGCACACACCCTTACTATGGAGGAACATAAATTGTGTTACATAGTGTTATTTATGAATGGGACAGATTTTATTTTTTAAACTCTGCCCCAAAATGCTGATCACCTAGGCAGCCTCCAGCTGAGATTGCTTGATTATTTAAAATGTTCATAGTTAAACTATTGTGCATATGTATTCTTGTTGTCTTTACTTTTAATGAACTTCAAACCTCATAGCTCTAAAGCCCTATTTGACTCTTGAGATCTTTTTAAAACTAGATGAATGAAACCATTTTCAGAATGTTCCTGTAACCGTGTGGTCAGCTAGCATGTGGTTGTTGCCTAATGACCTAATGGCCCAAAGGTCAGAGTTCCAGGACTCGGTTGAAGTGACTGCTGTGAATTTATCATCTGCTTTTGTGCACTGTAAGTGTAGGGATGTTTGTGAGGGTGTGAATGGGGTAAATTCAATGTTAGTATCTCTGGGCGGAAGACCTCCCAGCACTTACAGAACCAGATGTCCAAGTCACTGTGTGACGAAGCGGAAGCATGTGCTCCTTACTGACCGATCACGTGTGGTGTATTTGCTGTGTGAGCCTGTGAAAGTAATTAGTGCTTTTTGGGGAGAAAGAATACCAAAGGACAAATGTTTGTGTTGATGATTTATGTGATGGTTTAAGTGTCGGCGAAATGTATATGCATTCAAGTTCTTAATATAAAATAATATATAGGGTTCCTGTGTTATATAACTACTCTTTTACTAAATACCTAGCCCCAACTAATCTGTTAGATATCTCTCTTTAGTTGTGGATCTTCACATAATGATGTCATTCATGGTTCACACTGCATTTGCCTCCTAATGTCTCCCAGCAGGCCTCCAGTCAGAGACAGTGATTCATAAACTGACAGGACTGTCACTAGCTACCAGGACCTCTCTCTCTCTCTCTCTCTCTCTCTCTCTCTCTCTCTCTCTCTCTCTCTCTCTCTCGGTATGCGTCAAACAAATTGTCTCATAAACAACCTGTTATTTTGTTTATTTAAGAAAAATCTGACCTGATTTCCTGTCAAACATTGAAAGGGGAAACAAAGTCTACCATAAGAATAACACAGTTGAGTGCAAAAGTTTGCAAAACCTTAAGATAAGATCGAAAATCCACAAAAGAATGAAGTTTTTACTTAGAAGACATTTAGTTTGCTAACTTTCACTGATATTCCTTCATTATTGGAGGCCATCAATCTATACAAAGTAACTGATAATATGGAAATGGGGGAAAACTTTTATATAGTTTGCTAAAATTATACTCAACATGATGCTCCCACCACTATGCTTCACTTTAGGGGTTGTGCTCTCATGGGGATGAGCAGTGTTGGGATTCTGTATTACGTAAGATCTCATCAGACCAGAGAATGTTTCCCACATGTTTGCTAAGTCACCAACTTGGCTTTTGGCAAACTCCAAGTGGGATTTCATATGACTTGCCACTTTTCCATGAAGCCCAGCTTTGTGGATTGGCTGGGAAACAGTTGTTAAGCATTCTCTTAGCTGAGGATCTCTCCAGCTTCTGGGGCTCCTAGATGCCTCTCTGACTGATGCCCTTCTTACCTGACCACTGACTTTTGTTGGACATCCACCTCTAAGCAGAGATGTGGTTATGCCATATTCTTTATATATATAAATATATATATGCTCTCACTGAAAAAAAAAACCTTAGTATGTTGTGTTCATGTTTCTGTAATGCTGTTAACTGCACAGAAAATCAATCATCTGAGTGTGCTACAGCATAACAATGTAGAACTGGCTCTAGTGAGACTCATGTGAGTAATTAACACCCATCTGTGTGTAATTGAGGCAGCATGAGGGTCCAACCGCACAGCTGCTTTTTATAATATTCTGTAGGGTATAGTGTAGTATACTATAGTATAGTATAGTATAGTGAATTGCTAAAGTGCAATTAAGTGAAAATTAAGTGGAATTAATTAGTGGATTGGGAAAGTCAGTGCAATAATGTATCAATCAATTATCTATATTTAATTAAATGTCAAAAGCTAAAGTAAAGCAAGGTATAATGGCCTTTTGATAATCACAAGGACATTACTGTTAACCGTTTAAATGATCAATAGCCAAAACCCAACAATTTTGACTTATTTTGGGGAAAAACAAAAAAACCAAACCAAACCAAATCAAACCAAACCAAACCAAACCAAACCAAACCAAACCAAACCAAACCAAACCAACAACAACCACCACACGCCCCCTAAAACTGCACTGAGATGAAAGTAATAGCTTTTATTGGTGGTCTGGTCTGGCGACTAAGAATGTTCATGTAATAAAAAAAAATTTATTTCTTTCAAAACTATTCTTGGGCCAGCCATGTGTGAGCCAATCAGAGTGTCTGCTTCCATTTAGTGTGTGTATCTCTTACTCATCTTTAGGACAGAATTTCCCAAGTCTAACCAACAGAACTGATTATTGTTGATATCCTGTGTTTTTGAGGTTGCATTTGTGGACATTTTGTAAGCATATTAAAAACATTATAAGCTAGTCACTGTTTTAATATATATGTTTTGGTAGCCCATGCCTTTTAGCACACTGCTATCACTGACAGCAAAGTGGTGGCCTGCGAAGTTAAGATTAGTTTCCATAAAATTCCATAACCCTACTACTACTAGTATGCTCTTTTGTCAACATCTACACTTCAAAAAAATAATGCTTCTGCACTTCATCCATATTTTCAAGCTTGACATCTAGGCTCTGACACGACTCTGAAACAAAGCTCAGTACTGGTCGACATGTTAACACTTTGGCATTTACCATCAAAGGGACCACAGCTGGTGAAGCCATGCTGACGTTAGTGCTTTTCTATGACTCTAGACAGTGATAATGGGAGCAGATAATCAGCCTACATGCCATGTATGTTTGGAATACTTGAATACCCTATGAATGTTCACTCGCTATCTGCTTTATTAAGAACATGTGTACAACTGCACATGCATGCAGTTATCTAAGTAGCCAATTATGTGGCAAGAGCTCAAGACAGAAAATCAAGTGACAGGTGAAGAGCTTCAGTTAATGTTCACATCAAACATCAGAATGAAGAAAAGGTGGGATCTCTGTGACTTTGATCATGGCGTGGATGTTGGTACCAGATGGACTTGTTTTGAGTATTTCATAAATTGCTGCGAATTTCACACACAACAGTCCATAGGATTTCCTAGGGTGAGTGACAGTTCTGTGGGTGGGAACGCCTTGATGCCAAGGTCCGAGGAAAATGGCCAGAACGGTTCAAGCTGCCCGAAATGATATAGCAACTCTTTACAACTGTGGTGAGCAGAAAAGCATCTCAGCATGCACAAACGATCAAACCTTGAGGTGGATAGGCTACAACAGCAGAATTCCACATTAGGTTTCACTCCTCTCAGCAAAGAACAGGAATCTGAGGCTATCATGGGTACAGACTCAGCAAAACTGAACAGTTGACTGGCCACTTGGTCTTTTTTCCTGCTTTGACCTCTCCTCTGATCTCTCTCATCAACAAGGTGTGTCAGCACGCAGACTCTCTGGACACAGGATGTTTTTTTTTTTTTTTTCACACTATTCTACATAACCCCAGAGACGTTTTGAGAGACCAGCCCATGTGGCACCAACAACCATCCCTTGATTAAAGTCACTGAAATCACATTCTGTTCTTCAATGTAAACCTTGACTGAAGTTCTTGACCTGTATCTGCAGGATTTTATGCCTTATGCTGCTACCACAGGATTGGCCGATTAGATTAGGTCAGATGCCATCTGATTACATATGCAACCCTACCACAAGAACATTTCATATTTCCCTCAGAGAGCGCTCCAAATTCTCAAAATGTGCATCCTATTACATGAAGAAACTATATATAATACGTAGTATCACTGTTGATCGTTTCTGACCTCACCATTTATTTCTCTGTCTGTTTTCTCATTAGTGTTTCCGAAAGCTGTGTTGTAAAGGTCCCCCCTCTCCTAGACCAGAGTATGATGTGGTGTGCATTGGACTCAGCGGTGCTGGTAAAACCAGTCTCATTTCACGTCTCTGCAGCGAAGGCCTCGATGGCATTGTACCCACTGCAGGTACAGGTTTATATCACACACCGTGGTATCTGTACTATATCATATCATAAATACGTTCACTATTTTATTAGATTCATTAATAGATTTTAATCATGTACCATTAATATGGGACAGGTGAAATAATCATATACTGTAAAGAAAACAAATAAATCCTTATAGAATTTCTGTGCAGTTGGAAAGTCTGAACATTAAATCGGCTTTTTTCTCAACTATCCCTAGGGGGTACATTTGAGTGCCCTACCCCAGTCACAAACACTGGCAGTTTTTTTTTTTTTTTTTTTGAACCACCACAGTACAAACACACTCACTTCAATACACATACCTTTCACATGTCTCAGCCTTGTAATATAAACCAAACACTATAATCCTCTGCTACTTATTTTGAACTGGTGCCCCAAAGTCTCTCAATCAATTTATGACGCACCCAGGGATTAGAACATATTGAGCCAGACATCCAACTTGACTCCTGGATCATTTTTGCCCCTTTGACACACTTTTCCAACTCTTATCCAAATCTTAATATGGCCCCCCCCCCCCCCCTTTTTAACCTCACCTCCACGTCATGCTAAAGAGCACTCCTTTACTTGGCAGATTTGAGTGTCTCTTGATGTCTCTTGATCTGTTTGGGTTTGCCCACGAGTTTCGGCACGTCTGCTTTTCACCACACGTACTTTCTCTCTCATGACAAGGGACCAGCAAGATGGGGTACTCTAGCTTCATAGTCCCATCAAGGTCTGCCATTTTAAGACAGACATCATGACTTCTTTCACCTTTCATACTGGTCGTGTGCAGCCACGTATTATACAGTATATACCTCCATAATGTATGTAACACCACGTGTATTAATATTGCGTTACAGTACATGCATGATGAAACATGTGTTATCATTATAATGCATCATCATTAGTACCAACTTTTTACAAATAGTCCTTCTTGAGGGTGATGGTGGATCTGGATGTAACAGATGACATTATTGTTTTGTGAAATTGCTGAGATAAACTCTGGTGTAAAGTCAACGTGGCAAGTTAAGAGGCTCAAGCTCATGTGTTCTGAGTTGTGATTATCATTCCCGAATGTGCCCGAACCTCCCCCACCAACCCGTTGTCTCTGCATGTGATGTTTTGAAAGGAACATGGTTAATAGTGTGACTGAGTAAATCTTTATTTCTGCGGTTGATATGCGACAGTGGGGTACTGGTCTTCTTCATCTGATTTCTGGAGCTGTTGGTTGGGGTACTCTATGCCAACAGGGGCGATAGCCCAAAGAAACCTGGGCTTTCCTTTATTTTTGAAATGTAAATTTTATCCTGTCGTCTCATTTAGGTTTCAGCATCAAGGCAGTGGCTTTCCCGAATGCAGTACTGAACGTGAAGGAACTTGGAGGTAATATGAACATGTGATACAGTATTAATATTTGTCGTATTGTTTCTTCCAATAATCTCTATGTTCTTTCCTCTTAATCCGGAGTTTAGAAAGGGTGTACAAAGTTGAGCAGATTGGTTTTATGGACATACAAAGACATCTCAAAAGTAAATAGACGGCATAGTTTTGAAAAATTTATTTCTAGAAACTTCCCTCTAGCCGCACTGCCATAGTTGGCAAGTTGATGGAGATCCCTCGCAGAAGTTCTCCGACTCACTTGGAGTCATTCTGCAACATCAGCGGCCTTACAACGGGGATTTAAAAAAAAAAATCCGCTCAACAGGCTGAAGACACCTGTCAGAGGGCCCAAGTCGATCAGAGCGGGATGCTGTTGATTCCTTTCCTTTCCTTTTGAATTGTACAATCACTTTGTTGACTGTGGCAAGAGGAATCCCAAGGTTTTGGGCAATCATACGCTGGCTAAGTCCACCCTCAGACTGACCCACAATACAAACTCTTTGAAAATCACACAATTCTTTTGCTTCTGGTGTTCACCGCATGGCAGGTTGCTCTAAACAATTAATAAACTGTAATCTGTGATACTGTAATACTGTAATATACTACTGAAATGAAAAATAATAATATATTAACAAGCTTGAAGGCACCAGGTCGTGTCCCCATAGATAAAAACCTAAAGAGGGATGTCTATTTACTTTTGAGATGTCTGTGTAGATTAATGCCACTCTTATGTCCAGTAGAAAAATCAAAGCAAGGCCAATACTAAGAACTAATATAGCTTCCTTAGCTGTTTACCCAGTGCATAAATATTGTTCCACTTGTTTGCACTTTTGGCAGAAGGGCCTGCTAAGCAAAGGATGAAAAAAAAAAAAAAAAAATCAAGAATGTGATCATTTTGTGATAATCTCAGTGATCAAGTAGTATACCAGGATGCAAACGAATGCAATAAATTAAGAAGTAGTAGAAAGATATTTCTTTCTTTTTATTTGTTTTAACGAACTCCCAGAGCTACTGAAAAATCAATAACACATGCACGCACTTTCATAGTCTAGACATCTTCCTAGAAGTTGCTTATTTTTGGTGTCTTAAAGAGTTAAAAAACAAAAAAAAACCTTCCCGCAGGCTGAGAATGTGAATGTTAGTAGTGACCGCAGTCAGGGTGATTTATGTGTTTTGTGGGATGCAGGGGACAGAACAGGTGCGCTGTGTATGTTGACTTGAGGCCCAAGTAAAGCACAACAGAAACATCAGCACCCTTAAAACAAAAACAACTGAAAACGAGAACATGGGACCACCAAGGGGAAGCCTGACCAAATTTGGTCAGAGACAGAAATGTATGTTGAACATGATATAAAGATCTTCCAGTAGGTGAGGCCAAAGCCTGTTACAGATGTTTTTATACACACCGATGCCTCCAGTGGTTACCGTGATGACGTTTATTTATTGTCTGGAGCTTGTCAGTGCTGCTCTGGCTTCTTAGGCCCCAGAGGGGAACAAAAAATGTTTGCACAGAAAATATATTTATGGCTGCCTTTTTTCCTTTTCCTTTTTTTTTTTTTTTTTTTTTGCTGTTAGCCTAAACACAACATGATATACTATTGAATGTCTCAAGTTGGTATATACTAAATCACTTGTGCTTTAAATAAATAAAAAAAAAAAAAGGGATTTGAATGGCTGACTAATTAGTCAACCCATATTGTGACTGCCAAATAAGGTGAATTTAAAGATGAGAATAATGCAATTATGGACATATAATCTGTTTTTCTTGATTTCTTTTCTGCATATCATTTCCATTGTTACGCCCACCTCCGTTTTGGTTTTTAACGCCTTTCATATGTTAGGGACCACTATAGTTTCATATTTTCGTTTGGGACCACTTGTATCGTACAGCACTTTCCATATTTGGCCTCTACTTCCTGTTCTTGTTGACTCTTTCTTAGGGTGACCAGACGTCCTCTTTTTCCAGGACACGTCCTCTTTTCGGGAGCTAAAAAATGTGCCTGGGGCAGGATTTCTAAATCACCATAAATGTCTGGGACTTTTGCTTTCTACAGTCGCCATTCATTTTGCAGGTGTCCGTCTGCCCCATGCCGCCAGCCTGCCCCAGTGTCCTCTTTTTTGGAAACCAAAATGTGGTCATCCTCTCTTACTATTTACTTAAATGGTTTCACCCATTCTGTGTTTCTGGTGTGCTCTGGTTCTCATTTTGCCCTGGTTCATACAAAATCTTGCAAATCCAAGCAGCTCTTCACAGAGTCAGACACCTTGGTTTCATTTGTGCGCCTCTGTTTATAGTGATCTGTGTTTTCTGATTTTAATCTCTGCCCGTGTTTTTGTTTATTCCCTATGGATTTGTCCACGTTAGCTGTGTCCGCCTCTCTGAATTCATTCGGCGGTCCCTCCTCCTGCTTGTTACGCCTTGTCTGACGAAACGTAATCACCAGATCGTTTTCCAATATGGGTGAGTCTGTGCCCATGGTCCCTTCTGCAGCCAACAACCTTGCCATGGTCAAAGTCACGGATATCACATTTTTTCCCCTCAGTCTGATGTGAGCATTAACTGAAGCTCTTGACCTGTATTGGCATGCTTTTATGCATTTTGTTGCTGCCCCATGATTGGCTGATTGGATATTGGCATGATGTACATGTGCAGATAAATAAATAAATAAATAAATAAATAAAAGACATAGGAGTGAAAGGTTAAGAAAGAAAGGAAGGAAGAAAGAAAGGAGCGACCTTAGGAGCTGGTGAGGATGATTTTGCCACATGCTAAACAGATTGATTCAGTCTCTCTCTCGCTTTCTCTCATTTTCTCTATCTGTCTCTCTGTCTGTCTGTGTAGTCTGAGATCTCATCTGCTGCGCATCTTCAAAATGCATACCCTATGCTGAAAAGTCCATTTTCCTGCTAGGAACAGGCTTGGAAGTAGCGAATCAAAGGCCAGTCTGACAGGATCCAACTTAAAAAGATGCACATGCCACGAAGGGACCGGAAATGTATCTTGAGACTATTTCAAGACGAGACTATTTTTCAAGCCTTAAATAACAAAACTGCCAGTCTATTGTTCATATTATATTAGCATCACAAACTCTTTTTAAAATTTCTATCTCCCTGTACTTTTTTTTTAATTAGTTGAGTTAGAATAATAATACAAAAAAAGGCTTCTCACACTCCATCTTCTCACACTACCTCTGCCGGGGCTTTGCCAGTCTTCAGCGTCTCCCTGGCATCAGCCCTCATTATCACCTTCACGTGTTCTTAAATTATAAACTCTTTCTGTAAATTCGCAGATCTCTCTCTCTCTGTCTGGCTGTTCCTGTGTACTGACTCTTGCCCCTTTTTCCCCTGTTTCCCAGTCCTTCTCTGTTTTATCACCGACCGTGGGTTTGTACCGGGTTTTGTTTGCTATATACTGTATAATTCCACCCTGAGTGCTCTGTTACAGAAAGCCCCGTCATTAAGGAAACAGAAGATTATGTTAAAACCTTAGCAGACACCTGTACTACTCTCCTGCTCTCTCCAGATGCTTTAGTGTTTTGGACTATTGCTACCTCTAGTGGGTGAAACCAGCTGTTTTTTGCACCCTGTTTGAACTGCATTGGTTTCTTTCTTGGATAAACGATCAGACAGAAAGCGTGAGTATGAGAAGCACAAGATCAAGGCTGCGTGCTCAAGGCATGCATCCACAACGGCAAAGAAAATACAGAAATTCCTGGGATTTGCCAAGTTATTTCACTTATTTATGGGGTTCCGGTTGCACTTCCTATTTTCTCAGAGTTGGACCTCACAGCATGGTGGAAACATGTTAGTCTTATTCTATACTGTTCCACTCTGTGCCTGTTTTGCAGGGATTTATCCTTTTCTAAGCGGAACTGCCATACGGGTAGCATAAAAGTCTTGTCAGAGATGGAAACCGTCTTTGTGTTTTACACTGGAATGTTCTGTTCTGATGAGCTGTTCGGTTTCTTGTGCAGCAAATTTAATGGCATTTTTTGTAACAGACCATGAGAAATAATTAATGCCTGCAGAGATATTTTGTGACGCTCGCTCTCTTGCTAATATCTCCATGTGATGATATGCTACACAAGGAAAGACATAATATAAAAAGAGCCTATTTCTTTATTGAGCCTAATCTCTCTATAGAAAGAAGAAACAATCCATGGATCAAATTTTCTATGCTGATTATTTGTTGGAGGGAAAGCTGAGTCAATCCCAGCTGACGTCAGGCAAGAAGCAGGGTACACCCTGGGCAGGTCACCAACTTATCCCAGGCTAACAACCAGAGTATTTGGAGGAAACCCATCGGGGTACAGACTCCACCCTGAAGTGCCCTCGGTAGACCCTGGTATTGAACCTGGAGCCTTCTTGCTGTGAGGTGGAAGTGTTAACCATTATATCACCATGGCACCCATGAAGAAATCTTCCTGAAATACAAAGAAATCAAAATGAATTTATCAGTGTTCATGCTTTTTTTTACTCTGCGAATATCTCACTTTTAACAGAAATAGAGTAATTTTATTCCCTGAGAATGTTGCACGCGCTTATTTAATACATTACTTTGCTTGTGTTCGTAGCACCCATTAATGTTCTCATAGAGCTTACGTTCAAAGTGGTGCACCTGGCTGCAGGTGCTGAAACTTGTAGAAAAGCTCAGCTCAGAACACAAGATGCTCACTCCACATTGTCTTCTATTCTCAACCGGTCATTCGCAGCCATTCCAAGCCTCATCAGGAACTTTTTCCACTGCTGCCCCGATTAGCTGTACAACAGGGGTGAGGTCCTATCCTTATATCCTTGTCCTTGGGTCTCTCTGCTTTAGACTATTATGATTTAGCTTCACTGTTCCCTGAGCTTAAAATCAGTTCTCTCCTTCTCTAACTTTGCCAACACACCTGTATAACACCTGTGTCTCACACAACTTATCTGTAGCCTAGCAAAAACTGGGCTTGCCTAGCTTTGTTCACCTCGTAGGCTAGTCAAATCAATCATGCAAGTTGGCTGATTCCTTCACATGATTGTAGGCCATGCCCAAACATTGTCTACATAAATTTCACTTAATCAGTTACAGGTGCAAATGTGTGTTTATACTACTTATGGAGTGAGTAAAGAGGTTTACGCATCATATTTTTGTCCTCATTGTGGAATGTAGAGAAGTGAGCCATAGACTTATTAATTTCATGCTCAGAACCACTAGTCACAGGTATATAATTTACAGAAGAGACAAAGAGCATGCGGTGGTAACTTATGATAACAAATGATATTCACTTACAATTTGTCTCAAAAACCTAGTTTTAATCAGTGAAAGCACAAAATAAATGAAATTGCTATGTAAATGAAAACACAAACGCAAGATTAATGGATGACACTGTGCTGTTTTTTATTATAGGAGCAGACAATATCAAGAAATACTGGAGCCGCTACTACCAAGGTTCCCAAGGAGTGGTATTCGTTCTCGACAGCACTGTTTCAGGTGAGGAGATGGAGGTTTGTCGATCTGAGCTCCATTTGGCCCTGCAGCACCCTCAGCTCTGCACACTCCCCTTCCTCATCCTTGCCAACCACCAAGATTCACCAGCTGCCCGTTCTGTCCCAGAGGTACGGTAACTTTCCATACCAAATATAGCACTCAGGGACCTTCCTGGGCCTTAGCACCATTTTCCTCTCTGAACCTCCTCCACCATAGGTCGCTGGCTCCCACATGTACACACACTCTGAAGTGTTTGGACTGAGCAATGGGAACTGTGCATTTCTCAGGCTGTGGTGTGTTGTTGCCACGCAATAAGAGCTGATGTTGACAGTGTAAGAGGTACTCCCCCCGACGGTCCCTTCCAGAGCTAGAGCTGATTGCGTAAACACGGAATGACGTGGGCTGTCTGAGTAATGGTCTGTGTATACGCTGAGGAAACCTTAGAAAGAGGTGGACCGCTTAAGGCAGAGAGTACTCCAAGGAACAATCGAGGATGGATGTGATGGTTAAAAATCATCGAACATTAGTAAACATCCAACTGTTAACCGTTTAGAAGTTGGAATTGAGTAAAACACCTAATAAAACTCATAAGCTCTAGTAGATTAGATAAAGCAAGCTCCTGTTGAGGTACAGCAAACTCCTTTTATCTCCTTCCATTACCATAACAGTTCACTACTACTGCTATTTTCAATACTACTACTACTACTACTACTACTACTACTACTACTACTACTACTAAAACTCCTATACAAAAATAGAACTAGTGCTGATGCACTGTTTTTATTTTTTATCTCC
>JAQLOM010000014.1:10241727-10255479 GCA_030068315.1 Chrysichthys thysi
ATAATTAGTGTATTTGTAGTATATTTTTTGACTCAGAAATTTAGCACAAAAAATAAAAATGTACTACAAATGTACCATATAAACTTACAGTACATTTTTAATACATTAAAAAAATAAAATTAAATTAAAAAAAAAAATATATATATATATTTACCAGGGAGAACAAATACTGAATACACCAAAACTATGAAATAACACATGGGACATGTATGGAATTAAGTGGCAAATGAAAAAGGGTTTAAAACAGATATGTAAAAGATGTGTCATATTTTAGATTCTTCAAAGTAGTCCACGTTTACCTCGATGACAGCTTTGCACACTATTGGCGTTATCTCAACCAGCTTCATGAGCTAGTCACCTGGAATGCTTTTCAGTTAACAGGTATGCGTTGTGAAAGTCTTGCCTTCTTAACCTCTTGCCTTCTTCATGCATTTGAGCCCGTCAAACTGTAAATAGTAAATAACAAAATACAGTAAATAGCCCTGTTCCACAACTGTATTAATCCATATTATGTCAAGAACTGTTACCCCCACCCCCCCACCCCCGGAGTAAAGAGAAATCACAGTCCATCCTTTCATTACGTTAAGACATAAAGTGTCTTATAAGCAAAAATAAAAATCAATAAGGAAAGAAAATTAATCAAATTAAAGGTGTGTCCAAACTTTTGCCTGGCACTACAGCACACTAAGTCTCATTGTACAATTGCAATAAATGTATTCCTAAACATAGAGAGCATCTTTGAGTATTTACTATTTAGGAATCTTTTTGTTTTTCTTTAATCGTGTGGCTAAAGGAGTCCCGTTGTATGCTATTTTACATACCCCAACACAGGCTTAGCACCTTGCTGTGTTTACTACTCAACGCCCAGCTTCACCTCCTCATATCAGCATACACTCCAATGACTTTTTAAAACCTGTACACCATAAATACCTGTAATCTGTCAGAGACAGTTTGAGTCCAGATTTATTCCTTTTATTTTTTATTTTTTAATTTGTCTGAGAGTTTTACATTAAGTCATAGGACCTCACCGCTGACATACACAGTTACACGCTATCGGTGCCCGGTTTCCAAAGCAGACGTCTGTAAACAGGCAGCATCAGTAAAGCCTGGCTCATGGTAGATATCAGATTATATGCAACAGACCTCTTAGTAGGATAAGTAGGTGCCCGAGGGCCCGCACCTGAATCACCACACAGTGGCTTAGACAAATACAACCTCACTTTGGACAAAAGGTGATATTTAGAGGAACTTTTCTGTTGAGCTGTTTCACTAAACCCATTCCGTGTGTCTCCCAAAGTAGCCATTTTATTCTCCAGATTATTCAAGGACATGTGTGTACCTGTTGGAGATATTTTTGCAGAATATTTCATAAAGTTCTCTTGGTGGTACAGGGAAAAGTCCAGACCTTTGGGGTCCTCTAGGGACCACCTCTTTGCTCGAGTAAATCGTACTTGCTGGGTGCTTAACACTATTCAAACACTATTTACTTCCTTTCAACCTTTTGGTTTTCACAACAAAGGAGTAAGTGTGCTGATGTACAGTAAGGATATTGAGGCAGATGTTCCTGTGAGTTGTGCAACAATGTTGATCCTCTGAAGGCTTTTTAACAGGAGGGCTTTTGTGTGCTCTGTTTGCACAAACTTGTAATCTTTTGTGTATCAGTATATACTAGATATGCATCTGTTCCTCACATGTACAGGATGTTTCTCACATTTGATTTGCTTCTTCAATTTTTCATTTTCCCCCTTTTTTCCCCGCAGTTGCCAGGGGATAATGTTAATAGTTATTCTTGGTTATGCCGAGCATGGCCTTTACGTGTAAGTGAAAATACCTCAGGTTCTTATGAGACCAGAGAAAAAAAATCCCCACACCCTTTGAGGATTTTCCTAATTACTGTTTACTGTCAGTAACATCAGCAGGTTTTATGAGTTGTTTCCATACAGGAGGCATTCATCGCTGAATACGTAAAATCCGTAAACCTTAAATCCGTAAAAGCTCCATTTTGGTTTATGTAAAGATGAGGCTTAGGGCTGGATTTAAACGTATATAGGATTTAACGAAACACACAAGGGTCAGGTGGAACCTGAGTCATAACACTGCAAACAGGGATCCAGCGGTAAGAGTAAATAAGTTTAGCGTCAGACAAAAAGAGGTCGTGAGTAGTAGGTGTCCGTGGTTACCCAATGAGTGATGGGTTAGGACCCTTCTATAGCTACCACTCCCATTCCTCCCACATAAGACAATAAAATAGCTGTCAAATGAACTCAAAGAGCCAATATGATTACTAGCACACATACACAATACAATTTTAACGGGACAATTTCTTACACTCGGGCCACTTTTAGCCCAAAGTTTAAAATATCCAATAGAGGTAATTATAAACCTGACATTTAGGCCATATTTCACTTGATGTTTCTATAACTGACCCTTCTGAGTACAGCCCTTCTGGTAAACATTACGTTACATCTTTGGACGGGGTCTCCAGTGTCAGCACTTTGTAGCAGGCGAAGGTAAAGCTGATGTTTTCTGACCCAGAATAGTCTTCCAGATGGAATATTTCTCAGTCGCATGACAAGCTGCATTCTCACCTATGTTATACATTAAATGCGATTGTAACTGGTATGACTTAACAGTCATATTCAATTCAAATTGTATCAGTTTTGGGTAAAACTGGGATTTGTTGTAATTGGAAAAATCGTCAACTTTGGGAGGTGACTGGAACACTGCTTCACTGCTTATATATTTATACTATTGAAAGACAATAAAAACTTAGACATAAATAAAGAAACAGTTAAACGCACAATAAATTCAAGTCTGATATGTGGTATCATTCCATGAGACCATATATCCACGTAATAAAAAAAGAAAGAAAAACTTTTTTTTAGGTAATTTTCATGTAAGCAGTACCCATTGTAGAACTTTGACAATGAATTTAATGACCATGGATGCAACTGTAATATTTATAGCCTTCCCAAAGTATCCTGAAGTACCATAAATATTTGATTCTTGGAATAATCTGCATAGCTGATTGTTAAAGTAATGTAGTTTGAGGAATAAATCGAAATAAGCGCCTCGTATCTATGTAAGGAGTTAGATACCAGGGTCGAGTCTGCTTGGTTGATTTCCAACTCTAAAAAGCAGCAACAACAACAGCAACAGTAACAAAAACTGTACATAGCTAATGTGTGCAGCTGGGGAAGTTTCACATTGGGACCTATAGCGACAAATCAACAACTCTCAAATATACGCCTCTCTCAAAATGGATTGATGGGTTTTTTTTGTATAGAATAAAGACACTAAATAATGTGATCATAATATGTTTTCTAAAAACAACAGCATGCTTAGTTTTAACTTGAAATAGTACGTTTATTTAATCCAAACAAAATGCTCTGTTGAAATACAATCTTCAAAAGTTGAATTTCCTTTCCATGACATCTGGGGAAATCCATGATATCCTGGTATTTGTATTTGGATGTTATGATCGTTTGTAATTTAGGCCCCGTGGAATATAACAGCAATCAAATCTGATCTGAAAATGTATTGCCCTGAAGCGTTTATGGTTAGAGTCCAAAAAACATATCAGATAGCTATTCCCACACACATCTTCCAATGGTATTGGCTCAGGGTGGGCTACTGCAACCCACTCCTGTTAGTTAGAGTATCAAATCCATCACTCCATGCCCCTTTCTCACATTCTTATTATTCGAACCAGGACACAGAGTCTTTTTTAATCTGATCCTGCAATTAAATCAGCCCGAACATGTCTGAAGAGAGCGGAAGGTTGCGAATATGTTTTGAAAGAAAGCATCTTGTTTGTGGCTGAGCCTGGAGACGCGTTGCAGCCTCCATTCGAATCATGTTTTACTTATACTTGATTCAACATTTGTAGCAAGAAATTGTCTCCATTCGTTTTCAATCAAATAAAATTATAATAAATCTATTTATTCTATTAAAAAAAAATCCAGAGGGTTTGGTACTCTACTATATATACTAGTGTATATCTTTGAAACTTTGTGTAATCTTTTTTTTTTTTTTTTTTTACAGAACTCTACTATGTTTTCCCTCCTTTTATAGATGCACTTCGGCTATTCCTTTCAGGGTTTCTTTTACTGAAATGACTGGAGACATTTCAACAGCAGATGACAGAGAGACACAGAGAAGTTTTATTTCTTGCACAAAAAATATTAAATCCTGAGTTGCCAGCTTCTAACACCTTAATAAGAAGCACGTGCTAAACGGAGTCTTCAGAAAAGGAAAAAAAAAAGAAACTTTTCGAAGCTGAAAAAAGGGTCAACTATGGCTCAGGCTTATGCATTTGTTTGGTGGTATCAATCATATGCATTTGTTTGGTGGCCTCTGCTATCAAGGGGTTATCAATTTCTCATCTCAGGCCAGTGTAAACAAGCCCGTTTGTTGCATATTTTGAGTAGGATTGTGGCAGGTGGCTTTAGTGGCCCCCGCAGGAATCAGACTACTTCGGATGTTTTCATTCCCTGAAAGGATTTTCTCTCCTTTCTCAGCACCTTTTTTTTTGGTAAAAAGGGAATATTGTCCAAAGCTCAATTTCTGTCAAATTTTCAGTTAAATCTAGTTCCCTTTTACACGGACAGTAATTAACGCAGAGCGGATGCTTCTGCTCATTTGAACGACAATTTTATCCAAAGCGGCTTACAGTTGAGACAGGATACATTTGAGCACTAAGGGTCTTGCTCAGGGGCCCATGTGGCAGCTCCACAGTGCTGGGATTTGAACTCGCAAGCTTCTGATCAGTGCTTTAGTGCCTTAACTACTGAGTCACCACGTCTCTCATTGGTTCCCCCATCACATATTATTGTTTACTCTATTACATATGGTGTAATGATTCAAATACTTCATCCTCTTGAATTGTAATAAATGATCATTTGAGGCAGGGGTGCTTCAGCGATTAAGACTCTGGGCTAGTGCTCAGAAATGAGGTCAAATCCCAGGATTGGCAGACAGCCACCTCTGGGATCTTCAGCAAGGCCCTGTACCCTTAGCTGTGTTCTCAGATTCTATACCTTCTTAACGTTGTGTAACCTACCTTCTCAAAGCGGTTTGCTTTGAATCCCATCTTCTACCAAATGTGATAGGGTACATACAAAATGCCTCATCCATTAAGCTAGATGCACACAAATTATTAAAAAAAAAAAAATTAAAACAAGTAATTTGTATTAATGTTTACACCAGAAATTTGGTTAGTGTCCTACCCGTGCTCCTGAGTATGTGTAAATTTATGTAGAAGAAGACTAACTAATATAAACCTCGATGTTTGGGGATAATACTATTCAGCATGACCTTATTCAGCGATAGGCTTAATTGCTTAATTTACTTCAAAGATGGCTTGTTGATTCATATGCTGATTGTTAATGAATGTCCTGTTTCAGCTTGGCACATTCTGAACTTTCGAGCATGAGGTGGCGTTAACAATTACTCATCCTGCACCACAATTAAAAAAGGCGTTGAAAGTTCTGGCAGCCGTCTGGCACGTTGTGTGTCATTGTAAGCTGTGACGCTAATTCACCTCACTGATTTCGACACGTCCCTCCCACCTGTACGAAGGGGCCAGGTAGAGACTCAGTAAAATCAGCCCAAAGGATAGCAAGTCTGAAAAGTTTTTTTTCCCCTTTTGCTTTGATGCATAAACCAAAGGAGATAATTAGTGATACCTACAACTTTTTGTGATGGCAATGTAAATGTAAAACATCTCATGTTTGCTCTTCATTATTCTCCTTCAGCACTCTTCAACTGTCCGGTTTTGGTGAGTCTGTGCCCAGTGTATCATTAGATTCCAGGTCTTGGCTGATAGGAGTGGAACCCTATGTGGTCTCTTCTGCTGTTGTGGCCCATCTGCCTCATGATTTGATATCTTATGCGATCTGAGATGCTTTTCAGTTTAAAACGGTTGTAAAAACTGTTTTTTTTAGTTAGTATCGACTTGCGGTCACATCAAACCAGTCTGGTCATTCTCCTCTGAGCTCTCTCATCAACAAAGTTTTTCTGTCCATAGAACTGCTGATGTTTCTTTTTATTGTTGTTTGCACCATTTTGTGTAAACCCAAGACAAGTGAAAAGATTCCACTGAAGGTTCAAGGTTCCAGAGACGCTCAAATGCTTAAATGCTTAAACCAGTCCATCTGGCCCCAACATCCATGCCATGTTCAGCGTCAGAGCGATGACTTTTTCCTCATTCTGATGTTTGATGTGAACATTAACTGAAGATCTCGCCCTGTACCTGCATGGTTTCATGCAATACACCGTTGCCACACGACTGGCTATTCGGATAAGTGCATGAGTAAGCAGGAGGCAGGAGCTGCTGGCAAAGTGTCCGGGGAACGCAAGTATAAAAATGAATATCTGTAAAATGTCAAAGGTCTGGACATGCCCACTCTAATCCAGACTTAAACAATACACTTGAGTCTGATTGATCCAAACTTTGGTGATGTGTTCAGCCCAACATAACATTAAGAAAAAAAAAACATTTAGTGTGTCATCACGTAGAATGATAATCGGTGAAATAATTTTTTTCTTAAGCCTAACAAAATCCACCTCTTTCAGAGCTTAAAGTCAATCTCTTATCTTAAAGAAAGTAAATCACTTATAGTACTTTATGTACTTTACTGGAGCTGCTCACCAAAGGAAAATATGGAAGAAATCCATGTTTTCTGTTCTGATTAATGACTGACATGGCACCAATAAATTTGTCAAGTAACGTATTGGGTATTGCTCAGAGCGAATGTTTGCCTGCAACTGGGGTCCATGTGTGTGGAGCTGACTGATGACTCTTCTTCCGTGCACTGACAGATGGAGTCCCTCACACTCAAACAATAACCAAACTTACTTGCAACGTGTGTGTGTGTGTGTGTGTGCACATGTTTGTGACTATCTATTCTACACATTATTCTACATAATGTGCATGCTCAGTGTGTTAGCCCAGCCGTAGCTACACTAATTACTGGAAGATTAAAACTGAGGTTTGTGCTACACATATATTACAGTAACTAATTAACTTATTTTTTCTTCTCCATGTTGTCATGAAAGTAAAGTGCAGTGATTTTTTTTTTGAGGTGCTTTGGGACAACGGTTGGACAGCTTTGGGGCTTCATAGATACTAAGCATCCGAGGATTTATGTTTTAACAGTTTAACTGACCAAACTTTTGGTTTTATGCACACCTTGTTGCCTTGAAAACAGTGATGAGCATGAAGTTTATTATGAAGGCTGGATTGACATTATTTAGCCAGCGTTAGCCAGTCAGTATTTCAGAGCGCTCTAGCATGCTGCCAAATTCCATCAAGTAATTCAACAGATGTCAGTGTGCTGTAGAGGAGTACCATACAATGTGAGACTACACTGAGCCATGCACTGAGATGAGCCCATGGCCAAGTGAGTCTTTTTCTGTAATTAAGATATTTTCCAAAAAGGTCTTTTGGCAGCCATTTTCAAATGAGGTCATTGCTGAATAACGACATACTCCTTCATGCGGAACTTACGAGCCAATGGGAATTCGGGAACCAGAGAATGATTTAATCCAGTCAATCATGTTGATCATGCTATTAGTAAGTCCCTAAAAGGACGCGTAATGCTACTTTCTAACAGACTGAACTGTAAACAGGCCTCACGTCCTGTTAATGTCCAAATCTGGATTTGATTTCTAATTTTGTCACATTTAAGAAATTTCTCTTTTATATTTAGCATCACCAACTGTATGACAAGTTTAAACCAGGAGCTTTGGAATATACTGTGATCTTTGATGAACTTTATTTTGACAAGAATTATACTTTATCCAGCTTTTGATATATAGTAGTTGGACAATATGAAACTTTTCAAATTTGATCACGTTCACTGTAACCCTTTCTTCTGTGTATAAACTTTTCAGATTCTTTTTTTTTAAATGCCATAAATAAAGCCATCAGCAATGGAAAAGTACTTGTACTGGTTTAGAGTCAAGTATGTGTCCTAAAGTGTGCTTCCAACAGCTCATTTTGTAGAAATAGATTGCCTGCATGTTGCACTGTGGCTAACCAAGACTCAAGAATGAATTCTCTGATTAAATAACATTTACATATTGGTTTAGCCAAAGTGTTTTATTACTGAATGTTCATTCAACTGGGTGACATGCAGAGTGCTCTATCCATATCTTTTCATTTCTTACCATTATAAGAATCCAAACATGAGAGAGAAAGTGGAAAACATCCAGCAGTTTATGTGAGTTCCATATTTTATCAAGGTTTTGGGCTTTAAGAGAAAGGAGTGTATTAGCACTGCTAATGCAATTGCACTGATTTCAACTTTTCCCCAAGGAAAATTCTGCAACAGATTGAATTGTGAGCTGTTGTCAGGCTGATCATAATTTGGCTCAGAACAAAGCACTGTTGAATTCTTGAATCTGATTGGTCAGAAGGTGTTTAACTTTCCAAAACAGCATGTTTGAACAGTTCTATAATTCTTACTTGCACAGGTCTCTGTGGTGGACGCTCCATATAAAGGATTAAAAATGGTGAAGTTTTCTGTGAGGTGAGGTTGTTTTATAGTAACATTTTGGAAGGAGTCTCCAGTGTCAGCACTTCATATCAGTCAGAGGTAAAGCGTGTCATTTAGGATTTTTTTAATGAAGTTTTTAGGATGGAGGACTTTCCAGTTTCATGGTAACCTGTCAAGTTGCTTTTTTTGTCTTTGGGAAAAAAAAAGTGGTTGAGTAAAGAAAAAGCTGTTGTAACACTACGTAGTGCTATCAGACATGATCATCATCGGTCATAAATCCCTCATCAAAACTGATAAGTCCAGTCTCCCTGTACATCCGTAACCTTGGAATCATTCAAACATCATTTTAACCTTTCCTTCAAACACCATTTCAATCAACTCACTATGGCTAGTTTTTTTTCACTTAAAAAAATCATAACTTGTCTCCATCCTCACCAACCTGCTTCATTACTATACTCCTTCCCGCAGCCTCCGTTCCTCTGATGCCAACCTTCTGTCTATACCACTCAAGACCAAACACCGGACCTGGGCGAGGGAGCACTTTACATAGCTACCCCCTTCTTCTGGAACACTCTTTGCGAACACATCCGACACTGCACTGTCCTGTCCGTATTCAAATCTTTACTCAAACCTCACCTTTTTAAAACTGCTTTTAATGTGTCGTTAATGTTGTGTGTTAATCCTTGTGCTGTTTCTATGACCATTTTCGTCTAATTTTTAGTTAATCATACAAAATGTCTCTGAGTGCCCTGAAAAGTTCAATATTATTATTATTATTATTATTATTATTATTATTATTATTATTATTATTATTATTATTATTATTATAACAAAAAAACGAGTTTCTGCACCTAACTCTAAATGGATAAAAAGTTCAATGTGTCATTCTTTAATAAATTTAAAAAAATGTTAACATTGACAAATATTGACTCAAACAGTAGTATAAAAGGAAGAGAAAACCTTGGGATGTAGTCTTATTGGAAAATAATTGACTTTTTTGTGGCAACAGTCATTCTGTGTTGCACCACCCATTGTTATACTTTGTAAAAATGGTATAAAATAAATATGGTATACCATAAAATATAGTATATGACTGCCTATACATACAAATGAGACCATATTTATTGGAAAATTGCCATTGAGCTAGAGTCACTGGTCATTGTCAACATGCACATCTTCTTAAGGATGCGGAAAGAGATCAAAACCTATTTTAGATCAGAGATGTCTGATAAACAAAACCAGAAGGATGTGAATGTCTATTTTATAAGCATCACCTCTACACCCATGGAGGACAGGCAGACCTTGCTTGAGCATGCCATGATCCCTAGCTTATCTGGTTGAGAGAACATGCATTTTGCATGTGGTTTTGATGGATCTGGGCTTTGTCTAGCTATCACATTCCTCTTTGGAAGGACTTCAAAAGGGAAGTGGCGGGAGAAGTTCTATTGTAAGATGGGTGAACCCGGAAAGCCCTTAGCTCTTGTGTTTTTCAGTTATCACATAAGGAGACTGGGATGCAAGGTCACGGGTTTAGGCCTTTCCCTCACTGGATGGCGTATGGTCGGACGTGGCAGAGGCCAGCATGTCCTCCAGCAACCCATAGTGTCACGTTATTATGTTACATAGCCCTAAATTCAGACACACATTCATTTTAATGTTACCTAGTTATTAAGGCACACATATGATACACCAGACAATCTGGGAGTACAGAGCCAAAGAGGTTGTCCAGCCACTAAGATCACCACTTCAGATTGCATAAGAAACCAAACAAGAAATACGTTTGCCCTAAATTGAACCTTTTATGCCCCTTTCAGGAGTTGTAGCACATTCAGCCAGTATGTATTGATTGCCCTTTTGACAACTGAAAGAATGATATGTGAAGTTACTCCAATGTCTTTGTCATTCTTTGTCCTTTTTCCTAGGACTTCCCCCTTGCAAACGATGTCCCCACCCTTTGTAAGACAGGGCCACTTGTTGGCCGGCCTTAGGATTAGATCTACTTGGGTGTGGGGCAGTGGGCAAGATGTGTGGGCATCCTGCCTGGCTTTTCCCACACGTCTCTGTCAGATGTAGGTGAACCTTGACCCCTATGAGTCCTCACCACCACAGGATGAGACACCATTCAGTCGGCAGTTTCTTTTCAGTGCCGTGCCTCCATTTAAAAACCGGACTCACATTGTGACCGTCCTCCCTATTGTCTAGCCAGCAGGCGAGGTCAGGAGACTGGCTGCTACAGGCCAAGATGAGACTTCTGAAAGCTCATTCACATCTGACCTGACCTCCCAATTCCACTGCTGAGTCATAAGGATCAAATGCTGGGAATTCAGTGTGTCTCCACTCTTTAGTTATTCTTGGAATGAAAAAGGACCTATGGTGCAGTCGAGGCCATACGCACGTACATGCAAGAGTCTTTTTTTTTTTACTGGGCTATTTGTGTATAATGATGTCCATTGACCAGTTTCATCACTATATGCACAGTATACCCAATACAGAGAGTAGACAACATGACTGAACAAGGCCAACAGAATGTTTTAAATATAGGTGTGTGGTATTTTTTTTTTTTTTTTTTTACTAAGTGTTAGATTTCAAAAACCCAGAGCACTTGTTCACTTTGCAGTTGTAAATACGAAATGTCTAAATCATTTATGAAGGGCAGGAGAAATGGTATTTTGGACTTTTTTCCTTTTACATTCCTCATTTATTAAACTTTTTTCCTTGTTGTGGAAAAAAGGTGTAAACTCTCTCAAAATACCATAATACAACACAGAAAGAAGAAGAAGTATTTTCCTGATTCCTGACTCTAACTGGACCTCTATAAATTTTAGTTGAAGACCACTGGTATAGAGTTACAAGATTGAAACTAATGAGTATGCTCATTTTTTCTTACACATGTTGGGGCAAGTGTCTCATCAATATTGACCACAAGGCAAGCGTTTTGGGTATCTGAGGCAACTGTGCCACCCATTTGTCCAAAACATGCCTGAGTGCTGATGTGCCTTCCAGGTCCGGACTCATGGCTGTTAAATCTAATCATTGATAATAGAGTGCTAAAAATATCTGGAGACATGGTGGAAATGGGTTGTCCACTTTCAGCTTGCGAGAGAATGGAAACCGCTTCACGCTTGGAGCTGTAGTAGACGCCCAGTGAAGGCTTCCTCTACACCCCCTCCATATTGGTAGTTTCAGTGGCATTTTTACTTTTAATGTCAGGTCGAATGAAATTTGATAAAATATCATGCGGGCACTGGTTTCAGGGAAAGTCATATGGGGACTGGTGTCAATCACTTAATTTCCTTTGCTATCCTCACTGCCTTTAGATATGCCACTTATAGTGTTGTTCATCCACATAAATACCTCCCCTTGCTCTGTAATCATCCTCCTCAGGAATCCCTTCATCTTCTGAAGAAGAACTGTGATCGGTTTTGTTCCAAAATGTCACACTCATCACACTCATTTTCACACTCATCATCTTCCTGAGCTCCTGAATATTGTCATGAATTCTTCCTTCCCATCTTGCCCATGGTCTCCTACAAGGATGCTGAGAACATCAAACCATTTCATCGTTGCAGCTGTGATAGGAATGATCCAGAGCTCAAGCGTTTTATACATTTATAGTCATAGACCCAAACCATTTCTCATGAAATGAGGTGCTCATAGGTGCTTACATGAGTTTTTCCATATTTATATCATGCATTCGAGCTGGTTTCCATGGGAACAATTTTGGATCTAGGCTAATCGAGAGGGTCACCACACACCATCCAAACAATATAAGTATATGGCTACTCAATGGTTCACTGTTTCACTGTTTCCATCAATACATGTGGGTCAAAATTGAGCCAGGACACAACCTACACTCAAACATGACAAAAAAAAACCCACCCAACAACAACCATTTGTTTCACTACCTTTAAATGTCAAAATAGTGTAAATTTGAGAAAAAACATAAGCTTGAATATAGATGCTTGGAAGCCTTTGAATTGATTGATTTGTAAAGTTTTCAAAGTTCGAAATGTGCTCAGTTGGAGATAAACAACTTGGGATTGTTTGACATTGACCTAATGTCAGTGTCAGTGCCAGACAGTTTCTCTTACTGGATTTGACTGTAATATTAGCAATTCATTTCCTGATCTTTGAAATGGACCTAAAGTTTATTAACATGTGACAGGAGCCTTCCACAAACAAGTGATTTCCAGCTCTCAAAATGTGTTTATATTATAGCTGTTCTATGATTTGTTTTACAATGAAAACTACAGGGGTGACTGGGTGTTTGGCATACTGCAATACAAATATGATCAGATATTTGTCATTTATGTTAAATAGCCTACAAATAAATAGTATTAATGACAATAAAAATAATAATAAATTCCAGTTACGTGCACCGCAAAAAATGACCGTAGATTTTTATGGTGATTTTCCAGCAGCTTGGGTTGCCAGTAAAGTACTGTCAAATTTTCAGTAAACAACTGCAAAACATATTGATGGTAAAGGACTGTACTATCTTACATAGTTTAAAATGTCACATTGCATTTTCTCAACGCAAGATACAACCGAGCCGAAGAATCTTATTTAAGGTGTCAATTATAGTAGCCTGACAGTGCTGTTAAGATGTTAAAGACAGTCCAGAAGGACTTTATTGTAAATATGTTTTACAGTTATTAACATATTTTGCAGTTATTTATACAGTTATTATAAATTTTACAGTACTTTACTGGCAACCCAAGCTTCCAGTAAAGTACCATATAAATCTATGGTCGTTTTTTTTTTACAGTGTGGGTTCAATGTATTCAGGAACTTCTTAGGACATGTAAATGTTTTAGCTCATATCATTTCTCCAAACTCTTCTTTTTTGTTTGGCAGAAATGTAACTGCATAAAAAAAATAAAAATAAAAAAAAAATCATTTTGTAATTGGCTAAATATCAGCAAAAGTGATGCTAACTGAAAAGATGGAAGCTATTATCAATTGTTTATGTGAGTCTTTGCTTGATAATACATTTGTCTAGCTTCACAGCTCCACTAACTAGACAAAAATCAAACAAACTTGTAACAAAATGCCCACATAACCCTAAATATAGAGAACATTTTTTTCAGAATAGAAATCTTACAGTGATAGTGATAATGGTGATTAAAAAAAATTCATATTTTGAGGTGTAAATGTGCTTCTGAAACAAGGTGACAGCTCTCTCACACACACACACACACACACACACACACACACACACACACACACACACACACACACACACACACAC
>JAQLOM010000014.1:10258707-10276342 GCA_030068315.1 Chrysichthys thysi
CAAACTTTCAAGCACCACTGCATGTCTGATCGAATATTATTAGGCGGTTTTATGCTAGGTTGAAATTAACGTTTGGTCACTCTAACTTTACGGAATATTTTATCACAAGATCAGCAAGTAAATAATAATAGTTTGGTTTTAATATTAAGCAGAAATGTATTTTTATTTGTATCTGGCAATAGTGTCAGCCCAGTGTGGTCAAACAAACTTTCATAATATTCAAAAACAGTAACACGAACCCAGTATTGCTCATTTAACTCTGACTTGTTCTACAACATGAACTCCTGACTGTTTGTCTGGGCAGGTAATCAGGTCTCGAACCTGTATGAAATTTCACTGGTGCACCCAAGAGATTATCCTTCTCAAGGGTGGATTGCGATAAAACATTCCTGCAGTCAAGTATACAATGGTTAATATGCTGCAATGGTGTGGATGCAGTTCACAGTTTGCATGCGTTCAAGATCAGTAGGTCAAGTTGGATTTACTGTAGCTCTCTTGGCCAGATGACTCTGTGGGGATTGTAGTGCGGTTGCTGGCAACTGGCCCACTAGTGCAGTCTTGCTCCATTCAACTCATGCAATGACCATCCCTTTCCTGACAGCCTGATGGACTGCATCACAGATAAAGCATGGATGAGCGTGTTCGAATAAGTAATATAAGTATTAAAACGTTGGCTTTGTGTAAGACACTTTACAGCATTGTTTTCAGTTCATTTAGGAGCTCTTGAGCAAGTCAGGCAAACAGGATGGCTTCTGTGAGGTCTGAAATGGATTCTATTGACACCCGCTGAGCCTGTAAACCACGACATGCAATAGCAGTCTATACAGGTCAAAGAGTAGCTGGACATATTCTGCATTTTTGCAGTAGCTTTTTTCTAAGTTGGTTAAATTGTGAATACCTTAAAATATGAGTCTCATCTTGCTGCACCAGCTGGCAAAATGTAACAGAGCATTTATCCTTAGGTGAAGTGGATTTAACCCAGTTGCTTTTTTAATAACTGGGAAGTATAAATAATAATAATAATAATAATAATAATAAAAAAAGCATCTCCTTCAAATACACTTGTCTCTTTTCTCTTCTCGACTACTGCTGTTAGTTTCTTCCTGACATTGTCTCAGCATAACTGGAACAAGTTACCCATGGTATTAGGAATACTTTGAAGAAAGACTATTTGAAACCTGTAATAGATGAAGCTGTTTAGGTGCAGAAATCTCCCTCAAGGGTTCTTAGGTCAGCCAAACAAATGGGTTCCTCGAGGATTTCTTAAGGTTCCTCAAGGGCTGCTTAAGGATTGTTTGGTCAGTTCATTGAGTTCTTCACTTTCTAAAGTATTTATATTTGAAACAATCTTTGAAAGGAAATCCCCTATTCTTGGCTTCTACATGAATTTTATAAAAACTACTCATTTGGGACACACTAAAGAAACCTTGAGTTCTGGATTGAATCCTTTTTCCATATATAGTACCGTATATATAACATAATTTTATAAGATGCTTATAAATTCATTCATGTTCATCACTTGCTTTATCCTGATCCAGGTTGTAGTGGATCCGCATCCTCCCCTGGGAATATCATGGGAATTTTCGATGAGTTGTGCGTTTTCTGTAATACGGTGAAAATGTGTTGAAACCTCAAAGAAGATGTAACCAGGCAATTGGAAAGCAATTATGTTAATAAAAATGACTTATATGAAAAATATCATTCATAATGAATAAAAGCATTTCCAAAATGTGATTTACACCTAATGACCTTCACACCAAGATTTTCAGATTTATTGGACCCTTGAGGAGTTTTTTTTTTATTATTACTTTTTTAGTTTTTGTCTAGAGGTGACACAGAACGGGTAACACTGCCACCTCACAGCTAGCTCTAGGGTCCCTGGATTGAGTCTGAGCTCACTTTACAAACAGGACAGAGTTTTGCATTTTCTCCCCATGTTCACATGAGTTTCATCTGGGCTCTTCTGTTTACCGTAGTCACAATGTCAAGGAACATGCATGTAGGCAGACATGCTAACAAAATTGCCCCAGGCGTGAATGATTGTATGACTTGTGCCCAGGGATGTACTGGAATCCCATCTAGGGTGAATTCCCCCACCTTGCACCCAGTGTTCCCAGAATTGATATGTGATCCACCTCAACTCTGTCCAGAATAAAAACATCACCGAAGGTCGATGAATGAATTGTGTACAGGGTAATGTACTCTTTAAAGGTTTGCTTTCTTTTCTGCTTTTGTTACGATATTTATATGTGCTGCAAAGAGGCTCGTATAGCTTGGATTGAGAGAAACATAAGCTTCATGCACTGATCTCAGAAGGAGCAACACTGGGTGACCTAGTGCACATCCCAGCAGCCATCTGCCATTATTCCACAAGGTTTATCATGACTGCGGTGTAACAAGACTTGCTTACATATTAAACTGATATGAAATGTGTGTTTCCTCTCAGTTCTTACATGTTTAGAATGCCTCAGAATAAACTTTTTTCCCAAGATGAAAGTGAATGTGCAGTTGTCATTCAGCTACTTAATATCTTTTTTCTTCTCCTAATCTAGACAGTTGCACAATTTGTAAAGAAATAAATACATGGTTGCGATCTGTACATCCATTCTACAATGCTTATCTTAGTGCATGGAGGAAAGATGGTTTGTAAATCATGTATCCTCCACAAGACAGCCCGCCACAGACACACAGACTGTCAGGAAAAGCAGACGAACTGCTTCAGCGTTGGTCTGAGGCGGCTCGTGTTACCAGGATGGATTTGTTAACACTGTTTGGGTCAGCCAGGCCCCAGGGCTCATGCCCACTGAAGTGACTTAATCTGTCATTAAACTCCTGTTACACTACAACCGAGCCACAGCTCAATACGCCCTAAAGACTCTCCAGGAAGAAAGACGAGACGCAATCTTCTGACTTGTTGCAATGGGTCATCATGGAAGAGGCAGACAAATTCCCAGTGTGATGCTATTACAAAACTCCCTTAAGTAAAAAATACAGAGGAACAGCACATGGAGTTAGCATTATTTTTATACACACACTATCTAGGTGTGTTTATGATTACTTCCTTATACTATTTATGATTGTAATAACTTGTAGCAATGCCTACTAGCAATTCCTTGGCATAGATTCACTGTTAAAAAATGAGTAGGCCTGAAGTTGATGAGTACATACTGATAAAATCACTGTGGTTTTCATCAGTTTATTTTCAGTCGTACAGCTCTTTCATTTTTTATCGTAATCAGTGATAACGATACGATATGATGTACAATCAGACCCACGGGATCGACTTCCTTCTCCTTAGCTTTGAACAATCAAGAGGAACACTGTTTTTTTTTTAACATCTAATTTACTTAAGGAAATCTGATGCTAACCATCAGGAATTTTTAAACTGGGTAACTGATGAGATTTCATCAGCTTTTATCAGATGCGTTTTTCAATGTTGTGGTTTCACCTCATCTCACATCATTTCATTCATTCATGCATTCAATCTTTCAGTCATTTATCCATCTTCAGTAAATGCTTTTTCCCGGTCAGGGTCACAGTGGATCCGCAGCCTATCCCAGGAATCATGTCATATCAAATAATGTTAAATTGCTGCCATTAGAAATGGTTTGGAAATGTTATTTCTTGTCATAAGTCATTTAGTGACCTTTGGATTATTTATAATCTGTAAAGTGAGTGAAGACTCCCAGTGGATTATTATTGTTAAATAACTAAATGGCTCTTGCACATTCTTCAGGGCAGTGGACCAAAATATCCTTCCTTCTTTGCTGAAAATGTTCTGTATAACAGATGGTTTTGGTTTATTCCCGGTTTAATGAAGTGTTGACATATAAAAGTAAATTATGTATAAAATACCGTCCTAGCACTAGATCCTTATAATCACATGTTACCATATTAACCAAATGGGTTCATTCATTGCATCCAAGAGGTCTATAGCCTTGGCATTATAGCTGTCAGCATTTACATCTTTAGTGCTCCTACTGAGGTTTTCATAATGGTTTTCTGACAGCTGATTTTTCCCCCTCCTCTTTCTCTTTAGAAGGGAAGATTATCTATAGAACATGGAAAACTAATTGAGGATGTGTAATAGAGTCGCACTTTTCCATTCCCCAGTTAGAACTTTTCAGGCTCTGTCATTTCCATTTCAATTCTCCTGGAAAGGATTTTTTCCTAAGGCTGCCAGACATGGCATACTGAGCAAGACCAAACATGTCCCCAAATAAATTGTCATAGAGATAATGCTTTGGTTGATGCTATTTTTGACAGACCAGCCTTAAGCTACTTGCCATTATTAAAACACAGCCATGACTGAATGAGTGTATCTCGTTTCTTCCAGATAAAGAAGTATTTTGAATTGGAGCCACTGGCAAGAGGGAAGAGATGGATCCTTGAGGGCAGCTCAGTAAACAACATGGAGGCTGTGAGGGAGAGCTTTAGTCAGCTCATCAGCCTTTTGGAAGAGAAGGAGCTGCAGAGCGTCAGGATATGATTCAGGACCCGAGTTCAAAGAAGAAAACCAAAAATAAAACAAAACAAAACAAATAAATACAATCGTCCAGATAGACAAAACAAAGAATTTGTGTATCTGCGGGAGTGTTGTTGGTCTGAAGAAGACGCAGGGATGGTTTTTATTTTATTTTTTTACCTTCAAAAGATGTTTTTAGTCGCTGAACAGAAAAGACCGACACTGACCCTTAAACACCAGCCATGAGTCATCGCAAACTTTAAGTCAGGGATCAGATGTTTTTGTAACGGAAAAATCTCAAGTATTTACGAGAATTCTTTTGTCAGTAGTCAAGTTTTTTTTTTTTTTTGTTAATTTTTTTAAATCTTTTAAAATAAAATTAAAAAAATCCATCATTAGGCAATTGCGCCTGTGTAGCCTCATCATCATTATTTAATGTAAAGCTTCAAGATGTAACAAGATTCTATCGAGATTCACTCCTGTGTCCACTCTGTAACCTTTTTTTTACTGTTTAAAAGAAAAGCATCTATGATTTTCCAAATATTTTAATGCTGTTTTGTTTTGTTACTTGTTTTATGCAAATTGGCGAGTGCTTTAAAGTTAGTCACTGCTGTGCTCATCATTAGTCTGTATGTATATAGATATAAAATACTCTTTTCATACATATATAGATATAAAGCACATGATGTAAAGTACATAGACATAATATTCTTTGCTCCTATACAGGCACCTTTGGTTATAGTGTTAATTTTGTTGTTTCCAAAGATGACACACCCCTTTACTAGGGAATGCCTGTGCTGTTTCAGGTTTGGTCTGGAATACAAACTCTATCAATCAGTGGCTACAACAGCTGCATTTGACAAGTCCCTGTCCACTAGTCTAATGCCTTCCAACTGTCTATGCGGACCCCTCCCTGTCTGCCACCTCGTTTGCTGGCCCGCCACTTTCTGAGCCCCCTAACCTGATGCTTCCCAACAGTATTATCCAAATTACTCTCTGTAAATTTAGATTACTGACTCCTTCCAATGTGTGATATTTTATGTCTCACAGGTGTCTCATAAGACCTCTTTAAAGATTTGCATCAGAGTTGTTCAGACCTGTGGGTCTTCATTTGAGCACAGGCATGCTGTACACTGGGCTAATAATAGCTCGAACCATGTCACGTTAATGCAAGACGGTTATATTTTACTCCACGTTCTGATTAAACATTCGATCTACTGTACCATGGCTTACTCATAAGCCATCGGGTCCACCTCACTTCGATTTTAATGAATCCATTGTTTGTGTGTCAGAATGACTTGTCTGTTTGGATTTCAGAAGAACCCTGGAACTGAACTAAACTATAATATATTTGCACTGCTAGAGTATATCTTGCACATGTTTTGCTTTTCTAACATTGGTTGAAAGAATAAATCCGATGAAAAGGCTTTCCAAACTATGCAACAGTCACTGCTGCTTTCCTTCATATCATGTAGTCCTTATAATAATAATAATAATAATAACAACATTACGTTTTATTCATAATAATAAAAACAAAAATCCATTTAAAGTTTAATGCTGTTTACACTTTGGAAACTTTTCCTTCTCATCACCTTCCCACCAAGACGGATTGCAACCCAAATTTCATGGACCTGCATAGATAAGAGCCTAACCTCCTGATCTACACTACCTCCGCCGCATCTGTGTTCCTTCCTCTTTCCCTCCCTTTTCAGATTACTTTAATACAATGTGTGTCACACAGGTTGCCCTAGCGACACTTTGATCCAGTTTTCCGCCCTCCCCTACGTCTGTGGCTAACGCGCCTCTACAGTCTGCTGCCTGAGAAAGACCTGTGCCCCTTTCCCTCTCTCGCTCTCTCTTTCGGTCTGCTTCCCTTTGGTCACGCCGAAAGAGCCCACCCTCAAAGCGGAGGAGGTGCATCGAGACAGCCTCAACCTGCTGGAGAGAACACAGGAGGGCCCTTCTCCTCCCCGGTGAGGCACAGTGTGACCATGTAAACAGGCTTGTGAGACCCTTACACCATCATTTCATGTTCCTCCAACTTACCAGAATGCTTATTTACTTCCTTTAAAATTCTGACCTGCAGCCATGTTTGCAGATTTTATACAACGTGGTGGCGAAACCATTAGCCTTTTTAAAAAATTTTTTATGTCCATGTATTCTGGAAATCATTGAGGCAGGGATGATGCAGTGCCAAAATAGTTACAACTGGCTTCAAACCTTTAATAAAAAAAAATGAACGTAACACCAAACCCACCAGTGTCACATCAGGTCATCTGCATTTTAACCAATATATCTTCACCTTGTCAGATGTATTTTATGTACATTGTCCATAGTGCTAACTTAAAACCATACATGGAATTTTAGGGCGAAATAATATGTAAAATATCTATTCAGAATTATTATCCACACTGAGGAGTATCATTAAAACACGCTTCACGATGAGCGCCACTCGCTTTAACTGTATTTGCATTTCATTTTATCGCTGGCACCAGCTTTGTCTAGACAGAACTTATTTTTAGAAGTCACTTTGCATTTGAATTCAGCAGCACCAGCGCACTGATTTTTCTCTCATTAGGACCTTTGGAAATAAGGCTTTGATGCCAATTTAAAGACTTGGGCGCTTTTCCCAGTTGTGTTTACCCAAAGGCAAGGTTACCCCCCTCCCAAATGTGGCTATCTGAAATGGTAATGTATGACTCTTAAGGGAATCTTTCTTTGTTTACAAGAAAAACAAAAATGGCCTTTTTAAAGAAATAGTGGATGTTTTTGCTCTCCCTCCTTCCATCAGTGCTGTAATCCCCAGCTTTCACAACCTGTTGATGGGACTCACCCCTGTGGAAATGCAACAGATGTTCCCCTGACATCCATCTGGTCCTTGTGATCCTTTCTCTTCCCTTTTTTTGTTGGAGAGATCCTGTTCTTTTCCATTTTTTTTCGTATTTGTTTACAGTTTCCTAAGATGCTTCGCCTGGCTGAGTCTCTGATCTTTTATACAGTGAGTGTCCTTTGAATCACGGGATTAAAAATAAGCAATCGAGACCTTCTCACCCAAGCCGATATTGATGAGATGTTTTAGAACAAAAGCCAACAGTAAGCCCTTGTTTGTGTTCACATATTTTTTTGTTGTGATGCATGGGGGTGTATTGACATGTGACTGCTGTTCATTTAAAACCGTTTTCCTAAGCATGCCAGGGTTCCTCAGCGTGGAACCCCCCTCCGGGTAAACCAAACAACATTTGGGAGGTATCTGCAGCAGGGGTAAGCACTGATAAGATGCAATGTAAACTTTAAACACCAATATGTTAAACTGTAGGTGACGCAACGATAACTTTAGCTGTTTACAGCTTCCACAGTACGGATCTCATACAGACCACAACGCTTTAAGATGTTTGTACAGGGATTATTTTTCGGTCTATAATGCATGACCGTACATCATTGAAATGAATCATGATCGTAAAATGGCAACATGTACAAGGTGACTGACTGATATCTTATCTTAATCAAGATATGGAAGATTTCAGTTTCACAGCGCGTCAGCACCATGTCTAAGCGAATTTAACTGTTGAAAAATGGTGCGAATTTGTAATAATTAAATCTAGTTCAAATCTAGGATCCATGTAGAAAGCGATGCACAAGAGCAAAATAATAATAATAATAATTCCTCCTGAATGATTAATATTTTCCCTAATTGTATAATTCCACCAAATATTCACACTACCGTGCAGGCCTCATGCAACCGTTTGCAGAAGTTTGTGTCTGATTTCGCGGCTGCTTTGTAGATTTTCAGTCTCTCTTCCTGTCTCTCTTTTCCCCTCATCATGCGACATGATGATGGAGATGTGCATCCCAGGTGGCCTCCTCATCAAAACACAAGAGATTTGACTTCTTATTTCGAGCAAACATCACTCATTCGCTTTGTTTGCCAAAGGAAAATATGTGGCAGGCATTTGTCCCGAGAGAATTGGTCTTCCCGCGTCACCTACCAAAAACTGGTCTTTGCCTCCTGCCGTCTCAGAAAGCTATCACTCAAGAGGGTGTGAGGTCTGTTGAAAAAGACTGTCCAGTAATGGTCATTACTGCCATTGTATATCACTAACGCATGGTGAAAGATACTCAAATGCTCATCAGCTCTAGACTGATGTCCACACACGGTGGAGAATGTTGCTTGAGGCTTTCAGTGTCATACTTCTCAAAGTGGTTCAAGTGTTTTAAGCAGCATACAAAGTTAATGTTTGGACTCTATTGTTTCCTTCTAAAAACAAGTCTATCAAGTCTATTCAAGTCTTCCATTTACTTTTTGTGTGTGTACACATTTTATACTTCCCATGCTCCTGCCTTACATGAAATGTGTAATAATAGTTTGTGTGAAGTGAATTGTTCAATTGCATGAAAAAAAAAAACAACCCCTGATAAACTGCCTCAGTGTTTTATAAAGCCAATATTTTTTTCTTTTTTAGAAAAATTCGGCTATTACTTCAGAACAACTTTATTTTTATTACTTAAATAAAAAGACCTTTCATCTATTTAAAATGTAGCTCAGAGTGAACGCATGACATACGATAATAAGGAAACGAAAAGTGAAATACTATAATGAAGCATAATAAAGAGTGCAAATATATGTAAAGCTGCGGAAAAAAAGGAGTCAAAATAATGTAATGAAATAGGCAAATAACAACAATGTCCTAAATAATGGCAGTGACACCAAGAACTAAAAAAGAAGCAAAAATATAAACAAAGCAAAAAAAATTACGAAACAATTTCAAACTTTAAAATATGTCATTAAAAGTATGTAAAAAGTGCAATAATTAAATAATGCAATAATGTAAAAGTAACATACCGGTGAATGTAATGTAAAAAAAACCCAAAACAGTTAAATGCTAAAGTGAAAAAAAAGCTTTTAGTCTACATAATTAATATAAATATGACATCATATAAAAAAATACAAAATATTTTTTTATGTTAATAGATTATCCTCCAAGGATAGGTGCATAATGTAGATAAACATACAATCCATTATCATGGTTTTCAGAATATATTGTAACACTTCCACAAACTTGAAATGTACTGTAGCTTTTATTTGTTTAATCATGTGAATTTTTTCTAGCTTTTTGAAAAAAATGACATAACATTTGTTTTTTTTTTTAAAGTCATGCAACATCTTAAAGATTACAGCACATGTTGAAATAACTGTTGATAATTCACCCTCTCTAACAGTACAGCATACTATTGTTGGTGTATTTGCTCAGATTTATGTATCAGTGTAGCCTTGTAGTGATATACAGTATTTTCACATCTTCAAAATAAAGTAGATAACTGTGGAAAAGTTTTAAGCACACTGCATTTTATAATGCACATTTTGCACTAGAAGCTTTAGATTTTATGCTTTCTGCATTTGTGTGCCATTAAAAAGAAAAAGCAAATATGAGAGTAAAGATTAAACAGTTTGTGTACGTAGAGATCTTATCAGAAGAATTCCTTATAAAACAGCATTACAGTGTAAGATAATTTATGCAGTCTTGGTGGTCAAAGCAATATTGAGTTGATTTCCGTTGATTCTTACTATTTATTCTTTACAGTCATTGTTTGATATTTAAAAAAATGTTTGCTTTACAGAATTTCTTAACACATACCCAGCCCAGTACTGTACAAGTGAATATACCTACCAGTTCCTGAACTCTACATATGACAGTTTGACACATATGCTACTTGATATGCCAAATCCTTTTCCACATTTTATGGAAATAATCAATTCACCAAGAAAAGCTGTAGCTATCATTTAGAATGTTGTCAAATTAGGTTTAGAATATAATTTCAAAAGTCTAGTGGACAGCGCCCTGGTTCTGAAATTGTACATTGTTTTTGTAAATTCTACTACATTTTTTGGAGTTTATGTTTCGGGCATCCTTAATCACTTTCCAATCTGAACTTGTGTCTTCTTTGTGCTCCGTTCCCCATGCTTCCCAAAGTACTTCATAAATCTAACCCTATGAGAAATCAAATGATGTCATAACTTCATGTAGTTAAGTGCATTTTAATCTAGGTTACCATTTAAATGTTTTCCTTGAAAGAAAATCTAATTTAAAAAAATCAAAAGGAAATTAAAGTTAAATGTAATGTGAAGTTTTTAAAATGGCAGTGAACCAATTTGTGCCAATTTGACCTAACTAAGCTAGAAGTTTTCTGAAAACTTTGACTTATGTGTGAATGCTGCCAATTAACATATTTTAATGACAGGAATTAAATTGACATGGCACTCAAATATATTGCTGATTATACTGAAAATGCCACGACTATTATATAATGAGCTTATACTTACAGGTAAAAATATTTCCTAGAACACTTGTCATTAAGGCTGGCTATTTCCTGAGAAGAGCCCCGAACAAAGCGAATGACTACAGAAAACGTGGACTGTACTACAGCACACTTAATTAATCAGCTGCAAATAGTCTTGTAAATATTTGATTACCCTTCTGAAATTGTTCGTTTGAGGTCTGCTAGGGCTCTGTTCCAAGATCTGAAGGTGGATTATTTCATTAAATCCAAACAGTTTATACCAGAAAGCAGCCTCGCTTATAACACTGTGTGGGGAGCTTGTTGCTCACGAATACAAACGTAACAGATGGCAGTGAAAAAAGTAACTTTTTCATCGTCACTGTCTGGTAAACACTTAAAGTCTCTTAGGACAGAAAACACCTGCACCTTTGTTGTAAAAAAAAAAAAAAAAGAAGCTTCTCCAACCCCAGCAAACCAAAACGGGTTCATCTAAACTTGTAACGAATTGAAATGAATCGAAACAAAGTGAGTCATCCAGAAAAGCATCTTCATTAGAGATATTATGGAAAAGACAAATGAAGTGACAGACATCCTCACAAATATGACGTTAGTGCAGATGATATGAAATTCTTTGTAAAGACTTGTTTTCATTTCTGGGAAGAGCAGAGATACAGTGACGATTTACTTTCTCAGACATGAGACAACTGCGGTCAGAGAACAGACTTCTTAGCGTGACAGACAGAAAAAGGTTTTAGTCGGGGTGAGGATTAGGGTTAAACCTTACAAAGGTCAAACCAGGAAGTGGTCCTCATTCACTGTTGCGGAGTCCCATTTTGAAAATTTTGAGCTGCAGAGTGCCAAATTGAAAATGTCTGTTTTGTTGATCTTTTTGCTTGCAACTAATTATTGTAATGTAAAAATGAAACACAACGGGCTCAAATATATCAATAAAATAAAGACAATAGATTTTCGTGATGATTTCCCAGTGCATCTGCAACCTTTAAAGCTGCTCCCGAGGTTTATGGGGAAAATGAAATCGTCAGGGTTCTGATAGATCCAGGGACAACTTGGGGTTAAGTGAGGATACATCTTGGATTGGACTCCAGTCCATCACATGGCACCAGGAACACACTCATTCACACTGAGGCAAATTTTAGTAGCTGCCAATTCAATTCACCTACCGCTGGAAGGAAACCAGAGAATCCTGAGGAAACCCACGCAGACACAGGGAGAAAATACAGACCTGAACTAAGGAGAGAACAACCAGAATACTGTCACAATTTGGACTCAGGCCATTAACAGAAAGCTTGTTTGCATCCTCAAGCATCTTCACACTGCTTTGTAGATCTGTTGCTTTTAATCAGTGTATGATGTTTGACAAGTCAAAACAAATCTGAAAGAACCGAAGCCATATGGGTAATACTGGTCAGCTATAAAGGATCTCACGCAAATCTTGCAACTCAAGCCAAATATAAAGTAGAAACATAGTGATATCGGCTATGATCAGATTCGTTCCATGAGTCTATGCGTGAAATGAAGCTCATTTAATAATTTTCTGATTTCCAGTATGTTCCAATCATGTGGAATGGGGGAAAAAAAAACCTTGCTAACACATATCCTTACGATTCTGATTTCAAAGCCAACTAATACGATATAGTATGCAGAGTTATTACTTTCTGCCTATTCCAATTCATTGTTGTGGATAATACAGCACTAAGTCAGAGAGCCTGGCAGACAAATGCTGGGGATAGTTTAGCTTCACAGAGCAGCAAATCATCTGGTAAACCCTGTGTGCACCACAACCCAACAAACCGTGTTTACCTTTAGGTTCCTGTGGTACAGATTTGCCTTAAAATAGGCATTCATAGAATTAAAGATACGCTGCTGACAATGAATGAAATCTATGGTATAGGTTATCTATCGTAATCTATGATAGCAGGGTGGAGACACCATACAGTCTAAAAAAGTTCATTTGTTATCTGAGTGAGAGCTGTATTTTAGTCACTCCACTGTAGTAATGTTAACTTGTAATTAAACATCTAATTTATTCATCTCTTTAGCTCCATTCTCCATTTGGATCTGATGTAAATACTGTACTGTATTTTTTTAACTGCACTTTGGTATAGACTTCAAATGAAAACTATATTAGTCCATGATTATTTAAGCATTTTTTTTATTGTTCTGACTATATGAATCATCACTTTGCACTACCGAGTGCATAATGATAAATACAGCGAGGATTTATCGTCTAGTTCTCTGTAGCAGCAAAAAAAAAAAAACCCAAACAAAAACAAACAAACAAACAAACAAACAAACAAAAATGGCTCTTTAGGAAAAAACTAAACAAAAGTTCATTCTAGCAATTTTCTTTTCTTTTTTTTTTTTAAGAAAGTACAAAATCCCCCCATTATTTCTTCATGCTATATAAATGTTCAAGAGTCAGATCATGTCATTTGCAATTTCACTGTGTTAGCTCAGTGAATCTAAAGCAGTGCTATATTATCTTTTCTTTTTTCGGTTTTATGAGTCTCTCTAAAGTATCTTACAAAGAAGCTAAAGACTATGTAGACGTGAGCATGCCACAAGATCTTCAACCACATCTTCAGGACTGTTCCACACACGCAAGATTAAGTAGCAAACGTGACATCCAAGACCAATCGGGCCACCCAGGAGAATGGCGACCAGTGGAAAGGCTGTCAGAGCCCCCCTTTACACCATTAATCTTCAATCCTCTCCCGTGCTGCCAACTCGCATCTCCTTCAAAATGCAACCCAGGGAAGAGGGGGGAGAAAAAAAGAGAGAGAGAGAGAGAGAGAGAGAGAGAGAGCAAGAGAGAGAGAGAGAGGGGAAGCAATTCTGTTTTTCTCCTTTCGCACACCCATAGATTAACTCTTTAAGGGATAATGGGTTACCAACTGGTTGCTTTGTTTCAGTGTGGTGGGGCAGAAATTCAGAATTTGACATAAGAAAAAGATTAAAGACTTTTTTGTCTGAAACACCCATTCTTGGAAACTTTCTGAAGAACTTTGAAGATTTTTTTTTTTTACCCACATATATGCATTTATTACTGAAATGCATTGCCGTTACAGCTTGTACATTTATACCGTATATAGGTTGGTTCAAGCTTTAACATGTTGAATTCAACAGAAAATAGATATTTATAACAAATTAAAAACCTCTAAACGAATAACAAGTGGCTTTGCATCTGATATAATTTCATATGAATTAATTATATACACCAACTCTGTCCTATAGCTAGATCAATAACTATTCCAATTTGGATTTCTTTTTTAATGTTCTCCAGTTTAAACATGTTGGAAATCAAACACAAATGCATTTCCATCCAAGAGACTGAGAGACTAGTCAATTACACCCTCACTTCCTCTCTGGGTAAGTGTTGATGAATGAGGTCTCATTAAAGCTAAATTGAGATTCTGGCGACTGGAGTGCAGGGAAGTCCTTTAGACCCTTCAGCTCTTTCACTGATCAATAGAAACTTTGATCTCATCCTTCAGCGCTTTTAGGGGCCAGACACATACAACCTTATTCCAATGAATGGCAAAATGGAGGAGGAAGAATCCTGGGGACTGATAAATAGCGGAAAATGAGTGTGTTATGACATGGCATGCCTTCAGTCCCAAGGGGGGGCTTTCTTGCTTCACTCCATCCCTGAGAACCAAGAAGGAAACCGACCATCTAGAAGTGAACCCTTTGAAGAGACCCAGACTCAGATTAAGTGGCATGCCTTGGATGCTTTCTTCTGTTTTTTTCTTTGCAAGGACCCCCTTTCCCCCCCCTGTTTAGGGGGTAAGGGGAACCATATATTTGTCAAGCTAAGGCACCACACCAATAATAGCAATTTGACACATCATAGACTTTCTAAAATATGCATTAGACTAAATTTTTGTTCAACAGGACTTTTTTTAATGATGTGCTCATAGTAATTAAGTTCTACCCTAATATAATCCGTGCTCAAGTCCACTGACATTACTTCAACTGATCATCTGAAAGCTCATACAAATTGTCTGGTTTTTTTTTGTTGTTGTTTTTTACAAAACTGCAATGACACAACATTTGCTGAACCTAATGACAAAATATTTCAGAAAGAATTGATAAAAGAAACCCAGTTAAAAGGTTGAATGATTGCAATAAGATCAATAAGACAGGCACATGTGCTGAGGACTACAGTATTCACTGAAAACTATGTGTAGTGAAAAACTGGCACATTAATTTAAAATGAAAAGAAATATTTCTGTGTAATTTGAGTTTTTTTTTCATTTTATTTAGGGAGAGCTCATGAAAGCTAGCTTTAAAAATTGTTAACCCATTTGTTACCCTGAATTCTAGGCCAGAGGATCACAAATATTTTGCAGTCAGCGACCCATTTAACTCTAAAATACATTTTGCGGACCCACTTGGAACATAATACAACTATTCCAATATTGGGAACATAATTCAAATCTTCACAATACAATTTTTAAGCTTTTAACTCCTAAACTTATCGCACGCAGTTTAAAAACTTGGCACAAAGTCCACTTTTTTCACTGTTACTGATGTCTGAATTTAAGTTTCCAGACTAATAATGATCAAAATTCAATAACGATCCCAACCTTCAAGACTGTGATAATGGGTTGCGATAATGCGCACGAACACAGTACATAAAAATCATTCATCCCACTTTAAGAACAACTGTTCTAGGACTCAATGTGCTCTGTACCAGAGGTTTAAAGAGTTTATATGTAATAACTGAACTTTGCTAGTATAGGCTGATTATGTTTTATTTCAAGGGACCTACACTTTCGAAATAACATTTCCATGAAAAACCCACATTTATACCACTTATATTTCCATTCAAATATTCCAAGTACTTGTTACCAAACATTTCAAACATCATGACTCAAATATTTGTTTTCATACAGCCAAATGCCAGACCAATCAGTCCTGCATCAGTGCATTTGAACTGTTTTTTTATTTACTCCATTTAAAACATACAGTCATATCCAAACCACAGCTAGCTTTTTACACAAGGACATTGCCAATTATTCCCAATCATATAAACTAATTTGAAAATACTGAGTCATGCAAATGGGTTGTGAATTGCTGGGCCAAAAACGAAACAACAACAGAACTTCTTAGAATGCTTTTAATAATATAAAATGATTCACCTTTTACTTTTAAATACTTTTCGAAGTTTTTAATATGTACTGAACTCTACACATTAAAGCTAAGAGAAGCTACTTTCCATTTTAACTGAATAAGATTTTGTCATAATATCCATGTACTTTTTTCATTCCTGAGCCATACATCTTGAGTCAATAATCACTGATCTGAATGATATGAATATTAAATGGAAGTATCCAGAAAATGTCGAGCAATTATGTCTTTAGCATGTATAGTATAGTTAGAACTAATTTTACAAAATTTGTGAGGTGTTCTTTATAATGCATGTATCAGATAAATAAATTAAAACATTAATAAACATATCTCCAGCACTTTGCCTGTTTGAAACCACTATTACAACACTGTACTTTGAAATATATTCAATGAAATAAAACAATTATATATGTACAATTTACAAAAATGTCCATTTTGTGCCATAAGACCCTATTACCTGAATACATTCACCCATGTGAACTATTTGGAATATTCCACAAACTGGAAGTTGCATCATCCAGATTTCCTGAAGATCATGGGAAGAATAATCTAGGTAAATGCATTTTTTAAAAATATTTTTTCATTCTGTGTTAAAAACTTTCAATCCTGCTACTTAAATGCAGTTATTGTTGTCTGAGAATTCGCAATTTTGAAATTGTGAATGTTTCCTGAGTTCCAGTATGGAAAATTTATTTTAAAAAGTTTTTAAATTACCTAATTACCTAATTTTTTTTTTTTAAAGAATGGCACCAAAATTGTGAAATCACCCTAAAATCAATTAAGGGTTTTCTTTCTGACCATATATTTAGTCTATTCCATCTCTGTAACTAAAGGATTTGTTACAGAAGTACTGCCATTAACAGAAAAATGTCCACCTGTAACTGGATTGACTTTTACTTTTAAAATTTACTCAGATTAAAGTGGAAGTGTCCAGCCAAAAATGTACCTAAGTGAAAGTAAACAAGCTGCTCCTTTTAACTGTACTCAAGTATTAAAATAAAAGTAAACGTTTTACATAAAAAATTAAGTCATATCAAGTTTTCATCGAGAAACAAACTTGTATTACACATCTAAAAGTGTATTAGCATAGGAAATCATTTACTTAAACACATAATTAATTCTATGTACGTTCACTGGTTATATAAATGAAGGATATGTTGTTTGCTAATGAATGAATCAACATGTAAATAACCAATAATTACAGTTAGCTAGAATTTGGCTTGTCTGCGCAATTATATTAGCTACTGGAATCAGTGCTACTCTAACCTGCTATTAGCAGTTAAAAACGAGCTTAATTGTGTAAATGGAACCAGTTTACTTTAGCATATTAGTTCATGATATCAAAACATTTTACTGGGGTAGGTCCAGGAACGCTCATCTTCAACTTTCATAATGCAGTGCAGAGGCTTATGTGTTTTCAAATGCTCACAAATAGTGTAGGATTTTGGGAACATGACCATTTAGTAGAGAGAGAATTTTCCACAACAATAGTTAATAAACAAATGGTCATTCTACAACTTTATGCACAAAATGAGCTTATTTCAAAGTTGATTCAGCATTGTCCTGCTGAAATTTGATGCTTGCTACAGGTTCCCAAATATTTGGGACAGGGGCATGTTTACCATGGTGAAGCATCTCCTCTTCTTTTCAAAACAGTTGACAGTTGTCCTGCTGAAATACACAAGGCCTTCCCTGAAATAGACGTCGTCTGGAGGGGAGCAGATGTTGCTCTAAAACCTT